>JAOEHY010029325.1:0-84400 GCA_025447955.1 Psilopsiagon aurifrons | reverse complement strand
GGTCCTGGGCGGGCGGCGGCGGGGCCGCACCGCGGCGGGGGAGCTGCGGCTGGGACCGGGCGGAGGGAGCCGGGAGAGAGGGGAGACGAAAACCCACCGGGGGGCCTTGGCTGTGCCTGCTCAGGCACATTCCGGACCTGGGCTCACTTTGTTTAAAATGTGGATCCAATTTTATTATTCTTTTCCCTCCTCAAAAAAGCGGGCACCCGGTGCGGGAGAGGCTGGGGTGCCCTTATTGCGGAAAGGGAAACAGGGAGCGGAAGGGCAGCTCCGGCGGACTGAGGAGTTGCCCCGGCTGTAGCACCCTGCGGGGTGGCTCGGTGTGCCACGAAGGAAGGCAGGGGACAGGAGCTTCGGGCTGCAGACAGAAATCCCTGCTCAGGGCAGGTGTGAAAATGTGATCCTGCAACTGCGGTTGCCTTCATTGATCATCGTGAGGTAGAGGGAAGGGGGAGGGAGGGAGATGCTCAGGGTTCCAAACGGATACCCAGCTCCTGGCAGGTACACAGAGGTCGTATTACAAATACTTCAGCGGGGGATGCATGCATAATAGATTGAACATAGGTTGGTTTATAAGCAGTTCTCACGCCCAGGGCATACTTCTAAAACGCACCTTTGTCTGGATTCTAGCAAAATGAGAACTCCTGGATCTCTGAATTGGGAAGGAGGGCATCTTTAAGAGAAGAAACCACAGGCTAGGTTGTTATTTGCATCAGCTCGGAGAAATGTGTTGGAGTCATAGGTTTCAAGTTACCCTGATGGCATTTAATTATGGTAGATCAGATTCCTTGAGTGCTTCAAAGCACCTGGACAGGACAAAAATCATCATTATTTGAAAGGCAGAATTGGGCTGCAGGCACTTAGTGTGATTCTTGTATTCATTTTGCTAGTTCTCAGGGTAGCGTAAGTGCTCTTTGCACTGCAGCAGTCTCTACTGATGTTTACTGCGTCTCTTCTCATGAGTTATAAAGACACTCAGGATTTTAACAAACTAATTGCCATCAGCTTCACAGTGAGAAACAGCAAGGCTGGACATGAGGCACAGCTATAAAAGGCTTTAGAGACAAATAACTTAAAGAATTCTTTCTTTTCTTGGATGGATTTTCATTAAACAGAGGGACTGTGCAGCAGGAGGGATTTCTTTCCTTGATAGGATTTCAGAATGCTTAGTGTCATTTGAATGCTTAGGCAATTGAGAATTATCCCTCTTGGGCAAAATGAAATGCATAGAATTTAGGGAACTAGTGCCGCCTGAGGGTGAGCAGGCATTTCTCAGGTATATGATATATGTGCCATGATATAGATATGTCTTTGGGTGCTGAATGAGTTGTGCAGAAGCACTAAACTAGTATAGGTGTTTAAAGATGCTGAAATACAATTTGCATCTGGTTCTTGAAAAGTTAATAAAATAAAGACTGCACTGAGTGCTTCTAGGTAATTCCTTTAAGATTATCAAATGAAGACTCAGATCAGCACAAGAAACAGTTATTGAACTCAACACCTTGTTTGCTGAGTGTTCTGCATTTTCATTCATGCAAAGTAGCATATGCAATTACCTTCTTATTCCTTTTTAAAATCCAGGTTAATATCCCTTACTCTGGTATTAGAAAAGCCATTAGTGGCATCATCTGTCTGTATTCTAGATGTATTTAAGCATGCTTCAGTGAGTGCATTTCAGCAAATGTTTCCCTTGATATTTACTAAACTCCCTTACTCGAATAGTTAAATGTTTTCAATGGGTTTGACTGTAAATTCTCTTTTGGGCTTTCCCAACTAATTCCTTACAATAGCATCCCAATCCAGAACATAAACCCTTACAGAGACCTTAGCTTCTATATTTACACAGACATCCCTGTTCCTAAACTAGTCCCTTGAAATTGTGGCATTACATGTGGGAAAATACATGTCTCAAGGAAGTGCGATGACCTGTCATAAAGGGGTATGTTGTCCGTTACATCAGCAAAGAATTGGTGACAAGAGAGAGTGCCAAACACTAAGCAGCAAGCTCATGTTTAATTCCTGTTGATGTCAGTGGAACCTTAATATGAGAGTTACGGCAGGAAAAGAAATCAGGTAGTTGATGCTGGCTGCTGGCAGATAGGCAAAAGTACCAAATATATTGATTTTCTGCATCTTTTAGTATGGTATGTTTATCATCTTCATGCAAAACTTATACTTGTTTAAGTGATAAAGAAGAAGTTTGTGACTCAGACTGAAAAATCTTTGAAGCAAATGAAGCTTTCTTCACCTGGAAAATACAGTAATGGGCTCAAAACCTTGCATTTTTTAAATTTAGATAAATAATAATGAGTTTGTTCTGCTGTCTTTTGCTTGCTGAGATGTTATTTGACTGGCAGTGGCCTTAAAGCTTGGTTTAGAAGTCGTTATGGCCATATTGGCTGCTGCAGCTCCACAGGAAAGCTTAGGTCAATAAAGTTGAATGGATGTCAATATGGCCTATTCCAAAGCCCATGGAAATCAATTGGAGTATTTCTGCAGACTCAGTTAGTTTTAGGTCAGGCGTTTACTGCAGAATTGGCACAGTAGGTTTGATCTCAAGGGACACAGTTTAATATAGTAGGGTGTATTTGAGGTAGAAGCAGAACATAACTATCCTGTACTTGTTGGTACATTCTAATCAGGCAAAAAATGCTGGCTGCAGCATCAGGTTCTTATTGTATGAGCTTTCATTCAAAACTCCTTCTGTAACTCACTAAACCGAAGAGGTCTGGTATTTGCTGCCGCTACTTGAGTGTCATTCATTTTTATACAGTTGGCTAAACTTAAATTTAAACTTGCCAACCTTTAAACTGTTCTGAAGTCATGTGCCTGGAGATAAAAATGACTGCAAAGTGGTCTTTAGACATGTCTCTGAAGCATGTTTGTATATTTTTAATTGTTTGACTATCTAGACACAGCAGCTGGGATTTCTGACAGACTTTGAGAGTACCTAACATATTCATTACAAGCTGGACACCTAGTTTCTTCAGGACAGATTTACAGAGAAAGACTTTTTGCTTTAGTTATGAGAACAGAGTTCAAAAATACTTACGAAATTCACAAGCTTCACGGTGTTTATACCAACAGAACACATTCCAATTTAGTAAAGCAGAATGAAGGTTTGTACCTTCTCAGAGAAGGAGCCTGCCTTTTGACTTATTTGACTCAAAATTAGCTTGGATGAGAAAACATCAGCTCATTTTGAACTGAGCAAATTCTGAGCAAAACGGATTGAACTGTGACTTTCTGTGTATCCATGGAAGTGGTTGCTGCCATTCATCACCACAACACTGCAGAAGTTTCACAGTGACCTGGTACAACAGCTTCCCTGTGCACTCCTTAGCTCATTTCTGTTGAAGCAAGCCAGATCAGCAGAGGCCTGCTATTGAAGTTGGCTGAAGCTTCTGACATGTTTCCAGCAATTAAGCTGGCAGAGTGGGAATAATTCCTGCTCTTGCTTGTTCTCCTCTTGTCCCATGGGCTGCTAGCCCCTTGGCAGGGAAGGTGGAAGAACTGGTGAGTCAGCTTTGGAATTGCCATTGATAACAGCCTAGGATGTAAGCAGGAACCAAAATCAATGTCATATTAAAATCAAAAAAAGTGTCAATGCTGCAGTTCACTCAGGTAGAAGGAAAAACTAAAGGTCTCCAAATCCAAATGGAGATTTGAAGATCATTCAAAACCAGCATCCTGTTTGTGTCCAGCACACGGAACTTGATCAGTCTGTTTACAAGAACTGGACTTGAACCACTAATGAAATAAAAGTTGCTTGGAATAAATTATCACAGTGACACAATTAAACCTTGCTGTTGTTAACCACAGAAACTTGAAACTGTTGCTCTTTTTCTCAAGTTTATTCTGTATTTGCACTTACGTTCCAGGTGGGACTTGCACTAGTAGTTCTGTAGTGCAATTAGCTGAATTATCTGGAGAAGACTGTACATTTAAATGTCTTTCCGTGCAAGTTCCAAGTAACTTCGTACGAGGCAGTAACATGTCATAACAAATAGCAAAAACCTCCCAGAAAAAAATCGTGCATTCCGTGCAGACATTTGAAGCTATGATAAAGAATTACATACATATTTCTTTTCTAGAAATAATATAAAATTTCTTTTAAAATAATTAGTGAAAATTTGTCTGCACAAACCTTTGGTATGTATTTATACCAAATGTATAGGAACTATAATCTCAGGGAATAAGTAAGGATTAGGGAGGAATTTATAGTGTTTGTGCCAACATTGACTGTGTGGCTTCTGACAAGCTGTCTGTATCTCATTATCTTGCATTTATAAAATGGACTACAATTCCACGAGGAATTCAGTAAGACTGGGTTAACAATTTACAGCAAGAAAGGCCGTGTTGACTTTTGCCACTTTGAGAGTAAGAATACCTCACAGGTGCCTCAGCTCCTTTGCAGCTATGTAACACCTCTGGCCAGCAAGTGGGGAGCAAGTGTCAGGACCTGGCCAGCTTCAGTCCTCCCTTGCTCAGCTCTGTTGGTGCTTGGGGCATGCTGCACTGATGGTCCAAGGTCAACCAAGGAGGACAGGGCTCAAAAGCCCTACTTTAGCATTGTTGGGTTGCCATCATTGTCAGCAGTCTGCTGCCCACAACAGCTCCTATTTGTCTATTTCTGAACTCAGCCCTCATAGTCATGTGTCTCATTTTAAGCTTTTAAGCACCTCTTGGTTCAGAGGTTAAGCAATTTACTATTACACAGCCACAGGTGAGTTGCTGAGAATATAACTATAAATACTAAGCAATGATATTGCCACTTAATTTCTAGCGCTCCTGTTCCATATACTGCTACTGCCACACTTGTATTTTCTGAGAATACTTTCAGTGCTTATAAATAGTGCTGACCTCACGAAGGAAGCTGATAAAAAATTTAACGCATAGTTGTAAAACTGTAGCTTCTAAAAATCCATCAGTGCAACAGACATTTAGGTATTTCTTTTCTATTGATGGTCTTTATCAAAACTGAGATGGAATTTACATTTTCCTGGTAGAGATAATGATGCAATTTATTTGAAGTTAAAAACACCCCCAACAAAGGAACAAGAAAAATGACTGGCAGTTAACTATTAAGTCAGTCAATGTGTTTTTCCTCTGAGTCAGACTGTTCATTATCATAAAGACTTATTTTCAGTCCAAATCCCTTTTTCATGTCTGAACCCCAGCAAACAGTGTTAAGACATCAAGTATTTGGGAAATAACATTCTTCTAATTCAAAAAGACATATGTAAACGACAGTGATTTAGTTTTTCTGGAAGTGAGAAATTAGTCACCAAAGTGTTTAAAGCCTCATGTGATCTTGAAGTTCCTCAGTAAACCTCAGTAGGTTCTCTGGGAATCTTGGCAGCTTAGCGCCCACAGAATGAGGTTTTTCTGAGTAGGCATGTTGAGTGTCAAAGTCACTAGATAAAATTGACTTCAGGCAGCGCAGTGATTACAGTCCTTGTAAGATTCTTACTTCCCACAGCCAGGCAGTGTATTAGTGAGCTTGCCTGTTAAAAATAATTCAGAAGATAAAAGGACAGGATTTGTAGGGGGTTGTTTATGTAAAAACTAACTGCAGTATAGTCCAAGAGTGGTGGATGATAAGAAGGGACGTTCTTTTAATCCATCTTTTGGCTTTGACTCAAGTCAGTGGCTCTATGGACTGATGTCAGTTGTGCCAAACTCCTGGTGTTCCAGCAGGTTCATTCTGGCAACAAGGGATGTTTGGTCTGTCTTGACAGCTCCTCTGTGTCCCCTTTCATTTATCTGCAGAGTTGACCTAACAACCACACATGGGCTGCTTAGCACACTGCTTGCAATTGGACCTCACCCTGATTTGTGGAACAGAACTTCATAACTCAGAGGGTTCTAAAGCAGGTATGTTTATTGCCGTGCTGGGTGTGAGGGGGATCGCTCCTCCTAACTTGCACACTGAGAGCTCAACAAGCTAGGTATTTATTACACACAAACATACATACTCATCAGATTTCACGAGTGTAGGAGGAGATTATTACAATTAGTTCCAAGAACTCATCAATACCATTCCCCTCCCATCTATGCCTGTGCACTGCCATTTGGTGGTCTTGGACCGGGGTCTTCTGAATGAAGTAAGAGGCCTTCCTCACTATGAACTTTTCACCCTTGTCACAGTTTCCACAGCCAGCAACCTCCAGTCTTTCAGTGGCTAGTTGAAACAGGTTCCTGTCAGACATTCATTTTCTTGATGGAAATGGGTCTCTGATTTTAAACAGTGTGCTTCAGTTACCTATTCTATTCTGGATTATAGTTTAACTACAACGCTAGCAAGAGCAAGAACATACCTGTTCCCTATGCTAAGACAATCAATACATAGTTTGAAAAAAACTCTTAACACTTTCCTTAGTCCGTTACTATTCCTCACATCAATCCCAGAATCCATGCAGGACCATTTCTGCCACATTCAAGGCCGCTTCACTTGGTAAAAGGGGCAGAAAGTTACTGTCATAAAGCTCAGCAACGTCACCCTCTGTTTCTGCCTATTTCTGTTGCCACCTGCAGTAGCTTCAAAGGAAGAAAGAACTTCCTGCTTTCTGGTTTTCTGTCTCCATTCTTCTCTGTTAGGTGATGTGTATTTTTTAATACTGAAGTTTCCTTGTCATCTCAACCTAAAAGAAAAAAACATTCATCTTGAAAATTATTCTGATATGGATCTTACTGGTTCCTTACAGATTTTGACAGCTAGTTGTCGCCTGATGCCTGTTTAATGTAATTCCTCATGCCACATAGAGTAGCGGTGATTGCAGTATCATGTTAACATTATGTATGTGTGAGTCACATTTATGCTGTAAATTTTCAGTTTATGCTGTTCTCAGAGTAGACTGAGTTGGCAAGTCAAGTTCCCACTAGACTGTAGTAGGTATCTGCTTGCAGAGCACTTTTCCCGTTGTGCTAAGATTTGCCACTATTGGATTTGGCAGGAAGGAGGTGAACTCTGAGCAAACATTGCTTCTGTGTGACTACCCAGTGAGAAGCACATGAACTCATTAGAAGTTGTTCTCTCCTGAGCTTTGTGCTTGAACCTAAAGTATGTGCAGGAAAAAAAGTCATATGCGCTGGCTTCTTTGCATGTGGGTATTGTTTAGGTGTGTGCACACAGAGACAGCAAGACACAATCTTGTTAAAAACATTTCCTGGTTTTCTATATTAATGCATGAACCATTTTGCTTTTTCTTGGAAATACATTGCTGTGGTTTTATGCAATAATGAGTAGCAATTAAGAAAGAAGATGAAGCGCACTTAGTAAGTAGTATCCTTTTTGTCTCTAGATTTTTTACTTTTTCTAATCAGGGTTTTCTTTAAGTGGATCTTTATTCTGGAGGAAAATACCCCACTTCTCCAGTATTCCTTTTTAGGTGAAATCAGTTTATATAAGTATTCTGAAACCCAAGATTAATACGCTTTTCTTAGCATTAGATGTTGTTCCCTCCAACTTTTCACATATTGCAAATGTCCATAAAGTATCAATTACGTGCCTGAGCTTGTTCCCATTAAAGTGAATGGGAGTTTCACCCTTTGATTTTTAACACGTTTCCTCTGGAATGAAGCCTCAATTCAGCCTTTCACCAGCTGGATAACTTTCCTCACAAAAGTAATTGAGCAAATGAAATTATTCATGTGCTTAAAAGAGACTATGCACTCAGTTTTTTTTGGAAGAGTGTTCCAGAGGCACCATGTCCCATACAGCACAACTGTAGTTTATAGCCAACAGACTGGAATAGCTGCAGCCTGAATGGCACTTCTTCAGCTACAGTGTGAACTGAACTTTTGTGTTCATTTGCAACAGGACAGGAGAAATGGCCCTTTCCGAATGCCTTCTGATTCTCCCATGTTCCAGGGCAAATTACTTGAACTGATGCCTGGTTTTAAATTGGTTTCATCTCCCTCACTTTTCCATGGTAAAATGGGGGTGCTCCTCACAAGGATGCAAAAACATAACAGTCAATGCTTGCAGGGAGCTCTGAAGATAAATGCCATGTAAGAAAGGATGTTACTCATAAAACCATCCACGATGGCTGATCGCAAGTGCTATCAGTAGGTTTATGTTACCTGCAAAACTTATGCTTTGTATTTTTTTGGAAAGAGAGTGAGAAAATTGGCATCTAACACGATTCAAAAGGACGAGAAAAAAATCCTCAAACAGGAAATAAAGCTCTTGTGACTTTTAGAAATCTTTATAAACGCCATTTAGTGTCATTTTCAAATACCTTGAAGGGATCATAAAACTTTGCCTTTCTCTGATCATTGTACCACTTAGAAGAGGAAAAGTATGAACAGCCATAACCCTGGCACATTTTTAACAATACTTAGTACCAAAGGGGACTGTAAGATGGAAGCTTTGATAACAAAAACATAAAGATGTCATTGTCAACTATCTCAAAATATACATGGTGGTTGTAAATGTCACATAAGCCTACAGCTAAGTGATGGATCAGAATTTCCTGTATTTTCAAAGTGCTCCTCTTGATGAATACTTTAACTCCTTCATGAACAAGTGATTTCTGTGTCCCACAATTTGCTTTCTGTCCTTGCGCTATGTATCACTAAAACAAACCACCTCATTTAATATATGAGGCTATATAGGTCAGAATTTCAGTTCTATTTTGCATAAAGGAAAAGCAAACTACTTGGAAAGTGTTTGGGAAAACATGCATAATATTGTAAATCACTTCATTAGGAATAGTGTGAAATTTTTCCCCTTAATTAAAATAATAAAAGTGGTAATAAGTGATAAACTAAGTATTGGAGCTGCAAGGACTAACTTGTGCCCCAGTAGAAGTCTTCTTCTAGCAAAGTATTTAAGCATACAATTAAAATTAAGCATTTGATTATAAGCTGCTTGGTTCAGCTCAGCATGTGGTAGAGCACTTTGCTGAAAAACCAAGAGCCACCGATCCACTACTCTTGTATAGTTTGCTCAGATAAATGGGCATATTTTTTGGCAGAACCATTGGACTTTAATTGGGTTTTAGAGATGTTTTTACTATTTTAGTGCTGTGTTACTGAATAGGTTCAAGATAATTTCTCAGTAGAGCTGCAGGTGAAAAATACATGAGTCATGTATTGCCAAAATTTATTAAGTGCATTAGGTGTTTGGAAAGAAACTTCATCACGTTTTAAAATGTATAATCCCAGTAAATTAAAAGATAATTTGAAAATCACAGGCTGGTGGGGAGCCCAACTCAACTGTTAAGAATCTGTTCTACAAATCACAAGCCATTAATTATTAGTATTACAAAACCTATTACATCTTTGATTGGGGGGAAATGGACTGAGGCTAGTATTACATTATTCAATTATATTGAATTCCATTTGGTATGTGTTTTAAGTGCAGTCTGTAAAAGGATCATGGTAGCAAGTATCCGAAATGTTAATTAATTTGTGCATAAAGCAAATAGCACACATAATAATTTCATATAGTGCAGCTCTGTTGACTGACAGTGGAAGTGCTTAGACTCAATTAGATATCTTTATGCATTGTACCGTAGCACTACAATCACTTATAAATGAGTTTATTAAAATTTCTAAATTCATATAGTGAAAAACATGAAACTCTGTGTCTTGAATGTTTATGATGTCACTGTTGCTTACTTTGCCTCTCCATTAAGTAAATAGAAGATGTCACTAAGAGAATGTAAGCCCAAGCAAAATCCTAAGTCAAAGCAGTCTGTGAGTTAGCAGATCAATTCAAAAAACCTCAGGGACCAGAGTGGCCTGCAAGCTGGTAAAGAGCTCACTAAAAGACTTGATCTTTTCTAGGATTTCATTTTCTGCTAGCTAACTCAAATTACATACATTTCCAATTTATAAATATTAGTCATATCTATCTGAGCAGCTGAGAAGTTCAATATTTATTTCCCAATTTGTTGCATTTTCCACCACATTTCATTCAATCTGTTAGCACTCCAATAAATCTATCTTCACATTTATTTCCCAGGTTTTCTCCTCTCTTTCTTTTGTTTTGTGTATGCTCATTAGGAATGCCTTGACATTACGATCTTGCCACTGTGAGGATTTCCTTCTCTGGCCACCATGAAGGAAACAGCTTCATAATGTGTATGGCAATATTGCTATATGAAATACCATATAAAACATGTTCTTCATTACTTGCATGTTACACAGAAATAATCCATTTTAGAGCCTTGTCACAAGTCCCTTTATTGATATAAATGTCAATGCAAAAGTAAACGTCAAGGTTAGGAGGGATATCTTTAAAATGTTGAACAGAGAGTTCTCCTTGAAAACTCTGCTGCAGCTGCTGCCCTGTCTGAGCTGAACAGTTGAGACACATAAACCAAAAAGGAATTGGCCAACAAGTTTAAGTTGCATCTATTTGTTTCAGTCATTTTCCCTTGTGCAAAGGGTTGTTATGTAAACTCAGTGGTTAGCTTCCCCCAGAGATCCAGGAGCTTGTGTACTGGTTGGTAATTTATGGATGCAGTCAGGAATTACTTTGAAATCACAATATTAGGGGAAAAGCTCTGTAACAATTGAACTGAGCTATAGTGACAAGAATTGGTAAAGAAGGGGACAACTGGAAGACCAAGGCAAGGAGGTAACTTGTTATTCTACCCACGTGTTTTAATAGTGCCAGAGTAAGTGAAACATTTCTATATTCAGTCTGGAGAAAAAAAACCCAACAGGTAATAGAGGATTTATTAACCATAATAGAAACATTTTTTTCAGTATGATTTATGCCTCCAAATCCTTTGGCTCCTGTTCAGCACTCGTCTTTTTTTTTTGTCCCACATATTAAATGTGTTGTGCATGGTGTAGTTCAGCAAACTGCAAAGTCATCCAAAAGAGAATCTGGAACATATTTTTCTTACTAAATTTGCTTTAAAGAGTTAAAACACGTAGCAAATCTTTTCAACTAAGTCCTCTCTTAGTTCCTCTCTTAGTTTCCTCTCTTAAAATTCTTAACAGTGGGCTTTCAACAATACATTTCTGTTCAAGTCCTCTCTTCTGCTTGCTGGTAAATGTAGTATAACAGTGTAGAGCACCAGAGCATTGACAGTAGAGGTAATTCAAGATCTCCTAAGTGGAATAGGAAAGTCTAGAATTAACATGGTAATTCTGTACAAATTCCTATTAGCCTAAGAAGGAATGACCAGAGTTCAAACTCCTGTTGAAATGTCTACAATCAAGGCCATTGTTATTGGTTTTTCTGCACTGAGAAACAGTTTAGATGTGAGAACAATGTTCATGACACACCACAAAACAGACATTCAGGCACTTAAATCTTCCTGGGTAATGGAGCTGGCTTGCTGTGGCTACTAAAGCTCACCCCCATTTTTCACTTAGTATCAAACCCCGGATTTCCAGAAATACAGATATGAATCAGGTGTGCCATCTTCCTGCCTTCGGTTGGATGGTCTAAAAATGTTATAGCAGAAGTACACAGGTGGGTCTTTTCTGTTTTTTGCAAAAAAATAAGTAACCTTACACACACAAAATGCACACGGAAAAGAGGGTATTTTTTACTACCTAAGATACAGTTATAAAATATATATACTATGTGTAGAAGTTATATTCACTTTAACAGAAATAAATCTGCATATATTTTTTTGCCTTTTCTTTCTTTTTTATTTTAATTACCAGCTCCTCACTAGATTACTTTATGGATGTGCTTTCAGGGCTGGTGGAGTATTAAAAGATGTACCTAGAAAGTCATAGAGCATTTACATACTTTAATGAACTCTGAGACCTAAGGCCAATCAGAATAAGAAACTATCACACACATGGAAAACAAATTTCTGTGACATTCTGTGAGGCCAGATCTGATTGCTCACTTATAAAATTGAGTATATCTGTATATATGTGTATATATATTATCAGATATTTTCCTCTAAAAGTATTGTACCCTCTTAACTCTAGCTACATGGACGGCTATCATATGGAGGAAATTTGTTCCCAGAACACCACTAGCAAGAGAACCCATAGTGAACTCAGACACAAGAAAAAGAGTTTTATTTCTTCATACAGCATAAGGTAACTTTAATACCTCCTTTTACCCTGAAATCTCTTCTAAACAGTGGCCTTTCAAAAATATATTTCTCTTCAAGTTTTATTTAATCTGAAATACTCATTTATATTTGGGAGGCCACTTTCAAAAAGTCAAATATTGTACAGGGACAAGTGGAACAACTGGAGTGGAACTGCCTGCATACAGGAACTGCAGAGGGGAGCACCACTGCAGTATTTTCTGACATGATAATTAATTTCCTTGTTCTTTAGCAGAATTGTCAGATATGAGCTCTCAGATGCTGAGGAAGCCAAGCTGCCATATGCATTACATAAGCATTACAAAAATATGTTTTTATGACTATGCCTCGTAGAATTCATGCCCTTCATTCATGACTCTGAATCCTGTTTCCTACACATATTTAAGTTACAGTTTCTACTAATAGGCTTCTAGCGCAGGCTCTTGTTCTTCTTTAGAAGGTAATGGCAAACAGGAAGGAGAAGAGCTCTGATATTATTTTTTTAACAAATAACCCAGCTTTGCAGAACCAACCTGCATTTTGCTCTGTGGCATCTTTGCTCTGTTCATCTGAGGCAGTGCTTTCACCTGTGCTTTATTTCATCTGCCTGCATGGAGGTCTGTCTGGGTGATAAGCTCTGATGCCCATAGGCCAGCGCAGCTGAGCCCTGCTATCATTTGCCACTACTGTAAGAAATATTGCTCCACACTCCTTTGTGTCTCTTTGCTGCATGACTTTCCCCTTTTCCTTAAAGATGCATAACCCAGATGTGGTTTTGTGCTTATTGAAGATACAGAAAGGATTAATTCCCTGGTTTTGGTTTGTTTTTTTTTTTTTTTTAATTTCCCACTGGTTTTTTTTTTCAGGAATTTCTTTCTGTGGAACCTTCCTGGAAATCTCCCATGTGTTCTAGGATTTTCCTCGTACAAAATCTTCCTAGAATTTCCCCAGAACTTTCATAGCTGTAGACCTTTTCTGGGATTTCACTGATCTAGACTTGCTAGGAATTTTTGAAGAGCTTTTCAGATATTTCCCAATGGCTTTCCGAGCACTCATGGATCTGGTATTGCTGCCATGTTTATCTGGAATCCCTGCTATGTTGCCTAAAACCCTAAGGAGACTTAAAACTCTACTGGAGATGGCTACCTAAACCCTGTTGCTTGGTACATTCATCCCTTGATATGATTGCCTACAGCCTGTTCCAGCACACTGACATAATATCTTATAGTTTTAGGGAACTTTCTCAAATGTAATATGATGGAATGAATGCTAAAGAGGTCCAAGAGATTTCCCACCAAGTACAGGGCTGATCCCTGTAACTGGTTTATGTGAGAAAGATTTGTTTTTCTTAGTTTACTAGTTATTAAAACTGGTTAGGATAAAAAGCAAGGAGTATTGCCAGAAAGGAGAATCAAATCAGTTCAAAACTGTGAGATGTCACAGGAGCTGACTTAAGAACATCATGCAGTGATGGAGCAACTCCATACTCATCATGCAGTGAGTATAGAGTTGCTGTTGATAAATAAAGTACTGAGAACAGACCTGTAGTCAGAGCAGAACCCCAAGCACATCTGAAAGGATGAAAATGGCATAAGTTCAAAACACATAAGCTTTCCTTCCCCTGTCACTCAGTATGTGACTCGAATGAAGAGCTTGCTCTTCACCCCTAATGTTCTCATATTTTATTGAAGATGCAATACTAGAAGAAGACTGAGTATAGTATCAAGCAATAGAAATAACACATAAAAGCACAGGAGAGGACAGAGATATACAGACAGAACTGAAGATAAAACACAACCATATTAAGGTCACTGTATTAAAAAATAAGTAGACCTGGTTTTCTTCTGCATCAGAGCTTCCTTATGCACTTTGTCAGAATAATAGGGCCATGAAGTGTGCATAGCTGTAATTACTCCTACTCCAAAGGTCTTTTAAGCTGACAGACTGGTATAAATGGAACATTGTATAAATGAGAATGAGTTCAGTGTGGAGTAGATTGCACGTTCCTCTGAATTCCAAATGCATTCTAAAATTTTAAGTAAGGGAAGCGTCAGGGATATCTCCCTGTATGGAAACTATGGGTATTTCAGAGTCACTCTACATCTTTACTCCTCATAAAAGTATGGCACAAAGGTGTTGAAAGTGCTGCAGAATCGGACTGTTAAAATTTTGCACCAGCTTAGTTCAGCTGTGATTGAAAGACTCAGACTGTGATATCCTTCATGGTACAGATCAATTCAGAGGAATGCCCCAAAATGCTAGAGGAAATTAAGAAAAGAAAGGAGGAACACAGTTCCAAAATAGTTAACCCTTTTTGTCTTGCAAAGGGTTCATGGCTAGCATTCCAATTGATTCATCCAACCGTTGTACTGAAACCAAAGGATGTTCTAATGAGAGATTCTCTGCAATTCTTTCCTAGACTGAAAGGCTGCCCTTCTGTGGCAGCAATTCTTAGGTGTCAGAAGGATCAGATGTCATGTGGAGTTTGTTCTCTGCTTACATAATAAATAGATGCTGAGCCTAGAAAGAAGCTTTTAAAATTATAAGCTTTCTCTGGGGTAGGATGAGGTCAGAGGAGCTGGGGAGGTAATGTAAGATTCTAACAAGGAAATTGAAAGGCAGGTGAAGCTGCCTTTCAAGATTCTCCTTTATTATCTCCCTTTCTTCACTGAAATGCATAGCAGGACAAGATTCACACAACACTTCGACAATCTTGTAAGTCTGCTGCAGTATAAAATGTACTGCTCTGCTCAGGTGAATTGTACCTACTGTGTCTGTATAGGTTAATGAAATCTAATTCCCTACTCTTGATAAAACTCATTAAGGAGTGACCAGCTGCTTCATTTAGAATCCCAGCACTGCTGTATCTCCCCTTCTCTCCCATCTGTCAGTCAACAAGATTTCTCAGGGAAAGCTTCCCATTTATCATATTGACTTCTGCAACCCTGCTGGTTTTGGATCACTTTGAGAAAGAATTGCTATAAAATGCAATAATAAGAAATATCTCTGGGACCTCATTGTCTGTTTTGAGTTGGTTTATTCTGAGAGCAGGCTCTCTAGAATGTATTTAATCTGAACAAGATTATTCCAATTTTATACTATGTTGTTGGGAAATACTTCCTGGCTAGCTTGACCTTTTGTAGCCTTACTGCCTTTTCAGTCTAAATATGAATGACTGTCCTGGAGTCTTCAACGGCAAACTTTACATGATGAAAATACACCTGGGGATTTGGGATATCCCCAGACTTCTGGCCAAATACATCCTTTTATGAGAAGAGTAAACTAGCTCTGATTAGAGTTTACAGAATTCTAGCTTGTGAAATGACTACTGAGCCAAGATGCACCCACCAAAATCATGGTTCTTCCAAGCACTTAGTCATGATCTTCAGTTCCTTACTGAAGTGGAGCCTGAGGCTAAACAGGTTTTAAATGGAAACATAACCTTAACTGCCACATATAAATTGGTAACTTATATGGAGAAACTTTCATTATTATATTTTCATTTAGAAAACTCAGTGGAATTAGTCAAGAGCCATAAACCTGCCATCATTGACAGGCCTAGAGGATAATCCCCAATTAGAAATGTCCTCCAAGGCACATCTTTTGGTATTAGCCTAATTTTGTGTTACTGAGAAATGCATGTTCTTAGCAACAAAAGTGAAATTGAATCACATCCTGTAATGAAGTCTGAAATCTGTACAGCCCAATTCTACAGTTGCCTTACCTAGTTAGAAATATAACATGCAATTGTGCTGTCTCAAAAAGCAGTGCTCATCTGCAAAACAGAGACAGCAGGAACAATAACAGATACTTGAGAGTACTTCAGTGAGGAGGGAAAAAAAAGAAAGGAAGTGATAAAGAAAATCCAGTCACCGCTGCTCTTTCTGCTGGAGAAATGGGAGAAATAGTTGATGGTATGATCTCTGACCTTTTATTAACAAGCTAGTCACTTCCAGAGGACAGTGATTCATTGCAGGGCACCTTATCTGCATTTGAACAGACTCACCCCCAAGGCATTCCATTGTCATATACTGTAACTACAGATGGCAATAGATTCCCTGTACTAGTGGAAATAGATTTATAAAGTTTAAAGTGCTACTTTATCCTATCTGCAATATGAAAGAACCTTTAATGAGATTTAGAAAATTATGGATAAAGCCTAGTTAGACTTTTGTAATAAAACATACATTGACATCTCTAACTAATGTGTATTGTTGCAGTGTAAGCCTATAGAGAAGAAAGGGTGCTTTATTTGAATTACAAATTGGTAAAAGGAATATGATACAGTATTTGAAGGTGGTACAAAAGCTGAACGTTTCCACAAGAAAAGAAAGAATAAAATGTCTTTCTTGATCCTGCCAACTGTATTTTGCAAACCAAATTGAGGAAGAATTCCTGCTTTAAATCAAACTTTGGACAGTCAATGAGAGGTAAGAAACATTCTTTGTAGCGAATGGTTAAATGGTTCTACCCTGATTACACTTTCCGACAAAGTTTGGTAAGCTCTTACTAACCGTAACTCCTTAAGTTGTGCCAGTGAGAAGCAATCACCACTCATTGCTGATTAAGACTGAGAAACCATCTATTCAAAAATCTTCTCAGGGCATGCTCAGTATCAGTGTACAATCCTTTCACAGATAACCAAAACAAACTGTTGTGTCTGGATGGTTATAGTTGGAAGGGGAACTTTGAATCTTGCAATATACGGTTGTTTTCTTTTGTGACATTCATCTTATTCCTTAAATTCTGGATGACTTTCAGTCCTACCTATGTTGATTTATATTGCTTCAGAATGAGATGTTGGATATAAACACAACTGCCCAGTGACCCTATCTGGAGTTAATAGCTTTGCTATTTCCCAGTCCTGATTTACAAATAATCAAAATATGTATAAATTATGTAAATGCCATTGTTGTTTCTTCCTTAGTATGGGCTATTTTCCCTTTGTTGCTAGTCACAGCTGGTTAATTGTCACTATACAATCTGGATGGTTCACTTTAAACTATCCACACATCATTACGGTTTCTAGTACAGTCATATTAAATATTTTACCAGATATGTTATATATTCATTCTTTTAATGTTTGTGACTTGAGCTGCACCTTATCTGAATATCTCATAACTTGAAAGCCCAGGTATGCTTCCACACACTTTTACTTTCTTTCCACTTCATGACCTTGTTTTCATCAGGGGAAAATCCAGATGCAAAAGTAAAGCCATGACTTCACTCAGAAGTTTTCCAGTTTGGCTATGGGAAGACTATTCTCATTGTGAAGCGTGCCTCTTTTGTCAGTAAGATGTGCTACCTAGAGAGTGGATGTGATTTATTATCAGCCTGGATGACAGACCAGCAGCATACAATTTTACATAGTCCTCTCTCACACTTCACTTTCTTGTAGCTTCTTAACTAGTCAATCTCAGGTTCAAGGGAGCTTTGTAATGAGTAAAAATCTGTAGAAAGCATTTTATGATCATTATATCTCAGAATCCCATTAATCCAGCTACAAGGTCAGTTTGTAGACTTTGACTTCCAACAGAACTGTGAAGCATTAAATGCAGCTACCCTAACCTCATTTTTCTTATTTGAATCCCCTTACCACTAGTCAAAAAATATCCTCTTAGATGTCACATTTCCACCATCTGCAGGACTTATTTTCTGTGAATTTTGCCATGTCACATAGACTAACGTAACGTTTGTAGACCTGTTTGATTTGACAAGCCTTGTTTTCAGTCTTCTATACTGTAAGACTTTTTAGCATTCCATTTTGATGCTTCTTTTAATAATACAACACCAAATTCTTAAATTTACCAGGTAAGTTTCCTTCATGCAAGTGGCAATCCCACAGTGCAAAGTCTGTGTAAAGTGATCTTAGAAGTATACTGGCAAATTCTCCTATTAAGAGAAAATCTTGGCCATCATAAAGCTGCTGAAAGTAGTTCTTTGCACCCACCCTTCACCTACCTTTAACATGCATGTGAAGAGATAGCTTGGCTGGAGGACTTCTGCAGCAGAGAAGGCATGAGAGCACGAGACAGATCTAATAGGGCAATAATCTGACTCTTTCACCAGCAACAGGTAAATCTGATTCCTTGTAGGCAGCTGAGAGTGCAGGAGGTGCAGTTTGCCCTCTGTTACCACTCTTCTCCAGCTCCAAATATCTGCTCTGTGTACTTTTCTTCTGTTCTTCTCATGGGCCTGGGTTTGAGTCTATGTTTTGATTTAGTGGTCTCCTTGGGCACCTTCTGCTCTTGCAAGTAATCCTTATTGATAAAGAGCTCAGTTAGAGACAATAGGGCCTTAAATCTAATTTTTTGGCATCTCTACTTGTATTTATGAAGAGCTATTCTCGTGAATAAAGTTTTAGCTTGTGGTAAACAATGGTAAATAATGGCAACAGCTGCAGTCTGATTCCAGCTCTACCAGCTCAAATGAGTTGAAAACTCTAATGTGGAAAACTCAGTAATTCCACGTTGTTTGTGAAAATTTCTCCCCCTAGCAGGTGAGGAATTTTCATAGTGATAATTATTAGTCTTGTTATTTGCTAAGGAACTGTGGAAAGATATCATGGAACTGCTAGAAAAGGATAAACCCAAATATCAGAAACTAGCTGGGAAGCAGATAAAACAAAGCCTTCCTGCTTTACCTTTGTATGGCAGAATTCTTTCACCCTATTTGCACTACACACCCAACCTCAATGTAGCACTATTTGGGTAACAGGGGACAGTGCAGCTGACAAAGAACATGACTGGAAGATCATAAGGAATACACTTACTCCTTATTGTTTGAAAAATACAGATTTAAACTGGTGGTTATGGTAACTTTTGATGTGACTTAATACCAGAAGCATATTGTCATTAATCTGTGGCCCTTTTCTTTAACTCAATATACAGATAGATAGATATCTGATAATTTGTGTTTGCTACTTCTGCTACTAGCAAGATAGTGGGGTTGGTTCTGGTAATTACTGGCTGCCTTCTGTCTGATTTTGGCTTTCTGAAGTCTGCCAAGTTCAGGTGACAAGCAATTGAAGAATAGAACAAGCTCTATCATTATATTAACAATATAGATCATGAAGCTGTCTAGGAGAGAGGAAATAAAACAGACAGGTGTTGGGGTTTTGGGGGTTTTTTTTTCCCTTTTGATATACGTTGTTCTTCCATTTCCAAGAAATAGACACAAGAAAGAAGCCCCCAAATCTGCCATTTCCTCTTAACTTCCAGTGACCCTTCACTGCTCTGTGGCCATTAATACCACATTTAAGACAGAAGACCCAGGAGCAGAATGGTGTGATAGAAAATGAATGCAGGCCAGAATTCTTTTGTTTGAAGGGTTACTGGGTGCTGTGATATATTGTATTTTAGCACACTTATTTTCCTCTGACCCACCTTTCTTGCCATGCATAGCTTCTGGGCCAAGACATGCTCAGTTATGTGCAAGAAAGGGATGGTGCAGCACTGCTAGAAAACTGCTGGAAAACTTCCCCTTCTCCTTAGCTCTGCACCCCACTTCAGGGGATCATCCCATTTAAATGGAGGGTCTTCTCTTTGGAATGATTTCAAGGCTGTTCACAGGCTGCACATGAGCACTTACAGGGCTTTATATTTTAAGAGGAGCAGCATTACTTCAGCAGTGTTTTTAAAAGTTGCGGATGGGTGTCTTGCAAAGGAGAACTGATTCATTCCCAACTCTGGTATAGCCTGGCTGTGTGACCTTGGGCAAGGCACTTTACACCTGCTGTGTAAAATATTGCTGATGCTTATCTAGATTAAAGAAGAGCAGTGAGGCGATGTTCATTAATTATTGTTGGAGAGTGGTCTGAGATCCAATCCAATAAAAGTGTAGGATACAGTGCTTTGCCCTTCTAGAACACATTTATTCAAGGAAGGTAAAGCATTATATCTTCCACTTTTATGTGAAAAGGAAGAAAACTAAAACACCCCCTGGAAGCTTTATTTTCATTGGTTTTGGTGTTTGTTTTTTTCTGTGCTGTAACCAAGGCTAAATTCACAGAGGTGTTTATAAAACATGAAAAGATGCAGATAGGCACCTTGTGCAACTTGCATAAATAGTCTGGGAATCTGCTCCCAGTACAGTCAGGCACCTAACATGGTTGGGTGGCTTCATCAGTCCCAAAGGAGTGCCCATCTAGGTCCTTAGGAGGCTTATTTTCTGTGGCAGTCTAAACTGCAAGTTTGCTGTTTGCAATGCTTAAAGATACAGAGCAAATATTCCAAAAGCATCATGAAGACATTTTATAATAGAGCCCTCCCTGTCATGAAAGATTTTGGAAATGTTCTGCAATATGAATCTTTGGGGTGAGCCCTTATTGAAATGTTGCCCTTATTTCTTTCTGCATGTTAGTCCCATTTCATTTCTGAACTGAGTTACTATTAAAAGGAGAATGCTGTAACTGGCTCATCTGTATGCTATTGTTAGAAGTTTCCAGTTTAGATGTGTGTTTAAAACTCAGCTGTTTATCAGTGCATATACAATCTATAGCCAAAAATTCACATTTGGTTTTCTGTGTACTTTTTGGACCTTTTGTAAGCTCTGTAACCATTCTTCTTATCGTGAATCCCTCAGCTGATGTTTTCTCTTGGAAAACAGAATTTTTCTCTATGTTATGAGGCATAAGGACAGAGACATGGCCATTAAATTTGTCATTGTCTCATTATTACTGCAAAAAGCACTCCAAAAATGGACCAGAACAGCCCAATCTCTGTATTTCAGAAGAAAATATCAGTCTTTGATTTATTCTTCATTAAATAGGTAGGTGCCTCCTATGAATGTGCTGGAAAGAAACTTGGATTTTAAACTTCAAGGCAATAGTTTGACAACTACTTTTGTATTTGGGAAAGAGAATGTATCAATTGCACTGATTCCTTTTTTTTCTGCTCAGCAACATTACAAGTTAAAAATACAGGATAATGTCACAGCCTGGGAAATGTAAATCGCTCCTTCCAAAGCAGACCAAGGAGAGTGGAACAGTCAGTCCTACATGGACTTCTACACAGTGTGAAATGGGGCAGTTCTTTATAGCACAGAAGGTTTTTACCAAAAGCTGGTGCCACACTTCCCAGTAGAGTGGCAGCTACAGCATTAATCTTCTGGGCCAGTATTTCCCCAGGTACAAACCAATCACAGAGTGCTCAGAGAAAGGGTATTGGGCAGCTACTAACGATTTTGATTGGGCTCAGTTGGGTCCCCAGTGCCATACTGAGCTAGTGAGTGAAACAGAAAGTGGAAACCAGGAGAGTTGGGTCTGTGTTTTCTTTTTTTTAACTCTATTGAACACTCTCTGTACTGCATATATGATATTGCTGATTTATGTTTTTGGCTTTTAGTGTCCTGGTGTGGATTTCTACTGTTCTGCTTTTAAATTGCTTGATGGGTAACCAGAAATAATAAGTGAATTAATGGTTGAAGAATGCAAGCTGTTAAGCAGGATGTTTTTGTGGGTGAGGCAGGGAGGAAGCACTGTTATCTAATGCATGGTCTTCTTAACACTTTATTGTTACAGGTATTTCAAAAGCTCCTATTTAGGAGGAAATGCTACTTTGTAAATAATGTGTCTTATGGTTGTGGTGTTCCATTAAACGTGGTTTCCTCTTTAAATGTATTTTCACGTTTAAAAAATGGTAACCAAACTCTGAGCGTGCACGATTCAAATGGAGAACTCTGAATTCTGGCGCAGCATGTCAGAGAGCTGAGTGTTTTCTTTGCGCACAGCTGCATGCTACCATATGGTCGGTTCCAAGGGAAAGGCTCTGCTGGACCTTGTGGAGGCTTTGTGAAGTGTGCAGTTCCCTGTGATGCTCTCTGCTTGTTCTACTCGGAGCTTGTCCTGCTTGAAACAGGAAAATAAAAGGAGGAAGATGTTGGGGAGGGGGGCTGGGAGAGTTAGATTACAGGACTGCAAAGACTTGCATGGAAGAAGAAGTGAGCTTTTATAGTTCTGTGCACATATACATGCACGTATATAAAGAGCCTTTTGTGTTTTCTGATCTCATGAAGGTAAGAAGAGCTTAACAGTAGCTGTGCTGCTACTTGACATACATCTTTGCTTTGATAATTATGGGTTCCTGCCCTGATGTAATGTTTTGGCAGTCAGTATGTGCATTTTCTGCCCTCCCACAACATACACAATTTTTCTTTCTTCTTGCAAGATGTGCTGGGACTACAGTGGTTGTTATCATCCTGAATACTTAGTACCAAATTAGATGCTTTTATTCCGGTCCCTGCTCTGAGCAGCAGCTGTCTTGCTTGGATAATAGCTTGCTTTGTTTTATAAAGTTGGAAGAAAATGAAACAAATCAGGGGAAAATCATTAATTCTCCCTGTAATGGAAGAGATGTGTGTCTAGCATAGTTTTTGTTAACATGTATACTGAATCATCTTAAGTACAGCCAAATATTAGGTAAGTTCCTTCTGTTCTTACTGAGAGATGTAGCTCCAGATAAGCAGTAAGTGTACTTAAGAAAGAGCGTTTATTTTTCCTTCATGTGCTGGAGCTCCCCAAGATAGGTACTGCTCAGGATTTTTAACTGACTGCAGGTATTTGGGTACTTGGTCTGAAAGAGGTTTTAACTTTTCTGAAAGCAGTACCACTCCAAATGGCATGGTCTGCACACCTCTCAGCTCACTGTGGAAATGTTAGGTGGTAAAAGATGAGGGTCATGGCTTACACTGTTTCCCAAAGAAATTGTCAGATACCCTGCTTTGTTTTGTTTTGGTTTTGTTTAGTTGGGTTTCACCTGTTTGTTTAATTCATGGTTTTGTACTTGTAGTTCTTTCCTTTCCTGGGATCTAGACAAGATCCTTTGGAAAGGAGTGGCAGAGGATCTTTCTGAAGGCAAAAGTTGTCAGAAAATATTAACGTTATCTGGCATTCCCTTCCTTCTGCAGACAAAGGGAACCGAGTTAGTGTTCTAATTTGCTTCATTTGAGGCTAAATAGGATCAGCAGAGAGGTCAGCATGGTTTGCTGCAGAACTAATGCTGTGGACCTACAGGAACCCAGTGGGTCACCCTAAGTGAACTGATGAATTCTAAAACCTTTCAAGAGAGGCAGCAGAAATAATAAAAATACCGTGGCAAATACCAGGGAGGAAAAAAATAATTTAAAAATACACAGGAATGCAAGTAAAGCCTTAATAATTGTATTAGGTGTATTAAGATATGGTGTTGCTTTTGCTTTCTGGAAGTGGGGTCCTGACTTCTAAGATGAGCCTAGGACAAGATGCACTGCATTGAACCATCCTGCACTGACAAGCAGATGTCTCAGATGGGCTGGTGTTAAGAGTGTAATGAAATTTTTCCTTTGAGTAGTGATTTTTTCTTAAAGGAATAATACATAGGATCTTTAGCTCAAGTGAAACTTAATTCAGGAATATTCAGTGTTGCTGAATAAAATAAAAAGGCTTCACGATTAGCAAGAGATCTGGAAAGAGAAGTGTGAAATCTTGCTCTTGTCCTTCAGTTTTCCTCCTCTATGCTGAGGCTAAACTAATCAAGTCAGCAAGATCCATATGATGAGTGGCTACCAAGTCACTAAGGATAGTATGTGGATTTTTTCCAAGCCCTTTTCTCTGTGAGTGTATTTCTGTTTTAATAGTGCAAATTTAAGGATGGCTCCTTGTGAGAAATGAAGGTGCCTTTTTTCTTTATTTTTCTTCTTTTTTTCTCATTTTTTTCCTTTTAGAAATCTATTGCAGGCTTCTACCTTAAAATCATGCTTAGAGGCTCCTGATCTCCACAGTATATACACTACAGTGGTTTGTGAAACTGCTTTCTATTGTAATATAGTAAGTCATTTAATACATTATAGTCCCTTCAGTGAGCTGGTGGAAAGTCTTCTTTAGCTAACGGTGTTTGGGAGCTCGAGGTCTTGACTCTAAATGCAGGGATGGTTTTAGTATGCAGAAAGCAATTACCAGCCTTGGAACCTGTCCAGAACAGTAAGGCTAACGATGCTCCTCTTCTCAATGGTGCTCTGGTAATACTAATAACCAAAAGTTCACTGTGCTGTAAGACATGCATTCTAATAGGCAGTCATGGTTATATACTTAGTCTTCTCAGTTTTCATTTGGATATGTGTGAATGCATTTAACATCAGACGGAGCAGGTTGAGCAGTGAATTTGTAAATAGACATGCAGTATGGAGACTTACAGAATACTAGCCTTGGTAAAATTGTAGCAGGTAAATTATGGGTGCTCTAGTGTATAATCTGCACTATTATCATAATTGCTATCTGCTTTATCTTTTGACTGGAGATGAAAATATTTGCTATAACAGAATTAAATTCCAGTGTTTGTTGTACTACACTTAATACTTTGGTACCTTTTAAGTATGTTATGCTGTAAAGAATAACTCAAGTGGAATTTAGATCAGTGATTGCTTGTAAAATGTCTGAGATGAAATGCCTGAAGATTGTAGCTGAGGCTTCTAGAATACGAGTTCATCAAAGAACACTGCTAGTTAAATAAAATGAGTATACTTGCTACCTTTTGCGAAACTGCTCCACACTATGACTCTCTTTTGCTTTTCGGGTGGTTTTTGTGATGAAATGATTTATGGCCAATGAGCTCCTAAGACTCTGCATGCGACCCTGCTATAAACCATTGCCTTGTTGCCTTGTTTGTGCACTGATGTGGTTTCCATCACTACTGCACATAGCAGTAGTCAAAGGAGGTGTCTTTCAGCTTACTGCTTTTGAAAACCTCTGTGCCTTCAGTTTCGCAACTGGTACTTGGTATTCACAGTTATGGGCTCTAAAATAAGTATAGTGGGAGATGCAGCTACATGTGTGGGATTTGGGGCTGCTGATAAACAGGTCCTGCTGCATTTATCGGGCAATTTTTAGAAAGCCTTCTCTTGCAGTTAGATTTCACTTCTCTATCAAAATGCAGTAATGTATGGGTTGAATATTAGAGTTTGATAACACCTCAGTGACCATATCTAGGATTGTGGCCTTTCTGTATGGACAGACGCAGCCTCTTCTACTGGTGTGTTTTCCCTGGCGTTTTTACAAGGTGTGTTAACAGCACAGGGGCTCTTGGTGCGTGTGTAAGACCAAGGCAGGATAAAAATGGTGGTAAATGATCATGGAAGCTTAAATGTTTTTCCTTGCTCTGGAATACCTGGGATGAGTTCTGTCTTTTGTCTTTGTTATCCAGGATCTCATGTTCATTATTCACAGACTGAAAAAAAAAGAAATTGAGAGGTTAAGCATTTCATTAGCCACAACTGTCAGGAGAGGTTAGATCAAGTTTTGATGTCCTATGTGCTTCCTCTGACACCACAAATGGCACTGCCATGGGTTTTACTCATTCATTTGATGCTGTTCAGATGAATACACCTCAAAGTGGCAGGGAATATGGGAGAAAAGTGCCTTGCCCTCCGTATAACCATCCAATAAAGGTAAGAAAAATTAAGATTGATTCATGGAAACAGATGATAGTGTTGAGATAATGTAGAAAAGCAGCACAAACTGTCCTTTGTTCTCAGCAAATATGCCAGTGCAATCCTGACAGTAACAGCCAGAGTAGAGAGTTTCTTGAGGAGCATTAAATACATCTTGTACCCTAAATTCAGACTGGAAAATATCTAGGCACATATGCAATCTGTTTACATTTTATGGACATAACCTATTATGCTTCTGTGTCGTGCAGGGCTAACTAATCTCATACATTAAGGTTATGAACGAAGCAAGAAGAATCTCATGCTTGGTTACTGTCTCTCCTGTATTATGTACAGAGTCAGTTATCCCAGCCCCACTGAAATGGTGAATGGTGCTCTTTGGTTAGAGCCATTGAATGGTGAAGGAAGGGAAAAGTTGGCTAAACCACGTACCCTGGCCCTTCGATACTTCTGGTATCATCTCTGATTACTGAGACAAGGAAGTGGGAAAAGGCCTAGAGGGCCAAAAGCAGAATTGATGGATGTTATGAGCAAGAGAAAATGGACATCCTATTGCTATGGTCAAAGTCATCCCTTTTCTTTCATATACTATAACTCCTTAGTACATGCTGCCCACTGCCTGGAGCTCCTGAGGACAAAGAGGTTTGTCTGTCTTGCTGCAGTTGTCTGTAGTTGCTGGTGTGTGCTCGTGATAAAGCTCTTTGTAAGCAAACAAAAAGCATGTCACGCTTTGATTCACAGGATATTAAATTTTGTGTGAAGTCAAAGAAACAATTTGCTGTGTGGCACAGAATGACCTGTCCAACTGTAGCTAGTGACCTTTATCCAAATGAAAAACCTTCTTACAAACATCTGCCTTATATGAGAAAGATTTCTTGAAAACCTAAGCCGAATACTGAAGTCTTGGGAACTGTAATGTATTTAGATTAAATAAGAACAGTTCTTGTGAAGCTTTGGGAACTTTCATTACCATATGATAAGCCACAGTAGAAGATGATAGGAGTCGCCTGGCTTTTGTCATATTTGGTTTTCCTTTGCGGTTATGAGAACATGGATATGGCACATGTTGGAACACTTCTGCTTAGGTCTCTTAGGACTTTAGTGGTTACTTAGTAAAGGTAACAGGTATATAAATGTTACACAACAATTGGATTTCTGAGTGCAAATTAAAAGCTTGACAAGAGATAAACAGCTTCTATTAAGGCCGGATCCAGAGCTTAGTTTTCTAATTGAGCTTTGATAAGCACTAGTTTTTGGCACCTAATAATTTGGAAAGATGTGTTTGGAGTTTTTGTCTGGATACACCAAAGACACTGGGCTGTAACTGTGTTTCTAGTGCAAGGAAGGCTAATCCTTAAAAATTAATTGCCTAATATGGAAACCAGAATCCTACCTCTCTATATTATCTATTTAAAATAGACTAAATATGTGATTTAGCACAAAAAAAAAAAAACCTTCAAAATGTCACAATTTCTTTCAAAAACTCATTAAGTGGTAAAAATCTACAGTAACTCTTAATATAAATGTATATGGGAGTGAAATAACTTGAAGATCTGGAGGACTTAAATTATTCAGATGTGCACTTAAGGGTTTAATTTTTAGCTGTAGTTTGTTAGGCTATAGTTACACATGAACTTTTTTTGCTAGGCTAAACAGTTCCTCCCTTTTTCATCCTTCCCTGAGGTCTTCATCCTGCTTTTCATGGTGGCACTGCATGGATTAATGTACAGAGCCTCGGAGAATTGGGTGGCTAGGGCAGCTGCTGCACAAGTTGTAAGCAGCACTGATGGTGAACGTCCAAGTGTGGTCTCATTCTCTTTGGATCACTGTTTTCCAAAGTCATTATGAAATGGGTAATCTAATTCTCATCCTTTACACTTCCTCTAAAGCTATCACTGCAAACATAGCAGGATGCTTTTGGAATGCTTCACACGCTCTTTGTTTAGTGTGCCTTTTTCCTTAGGCTTCTTAAGCAGGATGAATTGTTGAATATATTTGCATGCTGTTCTGCTTCAAATTATGTATTCACAGGTTTTTTTGTCTGCATACAACTGGTTGGGCGTAGACACTCATTTTTAATAAGAGAGTGGCAAGATTCCAAGCCATTGTTTTCTGCTTTTTTGTTTTTTTAAAAAAAGTGTCATTCTCCCCAAGGGATTACAAACTAAGATGAGGCAGACTGAGGGCAAGCGTGTGGTTGTGAACAACTCCTGAATAATTTCATATAAGATGCTCAGTGATGACTTTGAAAACTTTGCAGGTAAAACACAAACTTTTTAAGTAAATCAGAATCCATCAGATCAGCAATTCCCTGTGCATGTGTCTTGATTTGGTTTTGGTTTTTTCCCTTTTTATTGTATCTACTGCGAGGAAATTTTAAAATGATTCTGATATTCCATTCCTGCAGAAAACTTTGACAAAATTCAATGTGTTTAAGTTCTTAAAATCTGTTTATATTCTTAATTAAATCTCAGCTCTTGCTCAGTGATCTCCTGGTTTTGTGAGAGGAGGGTACCTTATGAAAAGAATACATAAAAACATGGGATGAGCCCTTGCACAAAAAGAAGTCTCTTGTTTTCCCACCTGGCTTTGAAAGGCACTTTGGCAAGGTGTCTTTCAAACTCTCTATCTCTGACTTATAGCCCAGTGGTTTAAGGGGTCCTCAGTTTAAATTCCTTTTGTGCCTGATTTGGAGTAGGGATTTGGGCTTTGCTCTTTTGAATGAGCCATCCCTGAACAGAACACCCGTGTGCCTCCAGTGGACCTCTTCCACCATGGGTAATGTAGTTAAACTTGTCAGCTACAGAGTAAGGCTGGTTCAGAAGAACATGCAACATTGATTTTGCCCATTACAGCTTGCTGATCTACCCTATCCTTAGACCAGAACATTGTGTATCTTCTGTGGAAAAAAATGACTTAAATAAGCGTTGTCTTGCAATCTTTGTCCAGAGGTAGTCATGCAGGTCCTGACACTGCTACAGGAACAGCCCTCTGGCTGTTCAATAGCTCTTCTGCAGTGTTTGGGGTTTGTAGATGTAATATGTTCTATGACTTCTCTGTCCTAGAGATAATGCAGTTCTCTTGATCATATTTTATACTGCACAATTAAGCAGAGTGTAACCTGTGGCTAAATTGTCAAATCTTTGGCTCAAATCTTCTTCAAAGCTATGCAGAACTCAGCCATTTCTGTCAGTTCCAACTGTTGCTCTTGCTGTTTGTGTCCCACAGCTCCTTTAAGCCAGTATGTCAGATGGTAAGTCACTCTGCTGCTTAATGTTGACTTCCCAGTATGTCAGATGGTAAGTCACTCTGCTGCTTAATGTTGACTTCCCAGTCCTAAAGCAGGTAATATTTTTTCCTCTCAGCTTATCATGCTCCTCTCCTGGATAGTGGAGTTAAAGCAGTATTCATAACTCATCTCATTGCTTCCAAGAACCAAACATGATCACAGCAGAATCAAAAAATTAATGCTAAAAGAGAGGCAAAAGGGTGAAATATATTACACTGACATTATGGCAACATAATGAAGAAACTGAAAGGCACGAAATGGGATCTTATATTTTCCTTAAGTTTAGTATACCCATTCTTTTGAGCTTTATGGATGTGGTGAACATCAATAAGATGGATTAAAAAAGGCTGCAGAATGTTAAAATTATGCCGTGTTGCTTCCAGCTTCAGTATTATTCACGCTTACAATGGGCCATTACCTAGACACTGTTCTTTACAGGGGAAAATAATAAATTAATTGCTTTCTTCTGCCTGTTTTTACCTTGCCTAAAGCTTGTCAACAACTTCTCTTTAAAGATTGCTGCAATTGTCATTTGCATGGTAAAATCTGCTTCTTCAGCTTGGCAGCTTTGCTATAAGCCTTGTTTCTTCTGAACAATTGGCTTTGCTTACTTACAGCGTGCAGCCTGCTGCTGTGTGATAGGAGCTGTGGGAAAGCAAGGACAGCAAGTGGCCAGATGTACAGGGGACAGACCTCTTGGGGCGGCAGTAGCTTGGCAGGGGCAGGGACAGTGGAAGAAATTGTTTCAGCTGAAGTTGCTAGAAGCCGTTGAGCACTATAACCAAAACCAAATCAAAGCCTGTGGCTGCTGAAGGTAACACAGCACTTCTGTGTTTTGGTGGATGCATGATAATTTAAGTCTTAAACTCCCATTTATGAGCTGCAAAGAGCTTCCATAGAGAATTATTGCCCCTTGACTTGACCACATACCAGAAAAAGGAAATCTGATTTACCTCAAACACATTTGTTCATCCAAAAGAAAAGGAGAAATACTAGAGAAAGTGTAGGGATGATCCAAAGCAAAGTAAAGCTGAGGAGGAATGGTCAGGCTGTGTTTGTGGTTATTTACCTTAAACAATAGAGTTGTGCTTCTGGGAGGAAAATATTCACATGGGGGGAATATAAGAGGATTAAAAAGGAAATTTAATCTTTCATCAGTTTCTCTATGGAGCTGACAATGTTTGGGTAATTAAACTGTTTACCTACATTTTGTGTGCCTGCTGTTACAGCTGGATGCTGTCAACCTCGTTTTTTCCCCACTTTATAATTTACTGCTTTAGCAAGTGGCTGAGGCTTCACTGGCCTGCAAAAACATCCACCCGTGGAATGCAGAAGAAAGGGTTTTGCACTCAGTGTGCAGGTGCTTTAGGGATTCATTGAAGGAGATGGATATCTTTTTGATGCACATAATGTGTATATTTTCTTGCATTATTTGGTTTGAATCGTGCCTGGCGAGGTAGGAGGAATTCTTTCTCCTTTTGAATGAAGGATTTGGCAATTCCTTCTCCTCCTGACTGAAGGATCTTGGGCAATTGCAATTCTGAAGGGAAGCCAGCCAAGCTGTTTCTTTGAAATCTGCTGCTACTACTCAATCACTGACTAGGATATATAGCTTATAAACCAGAAGAGGACCATATGTGATATTTTCATCATGTATATACTTTGTGATTTCCTAAGGCTAACTTGGGTAATATCCGGTCTGCAGAGGGGGCTGTGCTGTGCCCCTTTTGCTGTTTTATGCTCTTACTTTTGTTGCTCAGAGCAAAGCCAGCCAGTCACCAGTGGGGATGAGCAGCCAGGCATGGCCTCCTGCAGCTCAGACAGGACTTTACCCTGTTCCTGGCTGTGTACTTGAGTCTTTGCTTAACATTTTTCATTTCAGACTGCAGCTCTTCCTTCAGTTCTGTTTCACTTCGCCTTTTCTGTTGTTTGTTTTCTCCATTCTTTTACCTGGTGTTTACGATCTCCGCCCTGGACCTGAGAAAGAGATAATTTTTGTCAGATTAAGTCCATGTGCTTCTATTCTTTCCTCTTTGCAGAACATCTTCAGGGCAGGAATACTTCACTACCCTGTGTATATGGCACAGTGGTATCTATTCAAGACTGGCCCTCAGGTGCACCTCATAAGTTTCAGTAACGGCATTTCTGCAATTGTCTTCATCCCCATTACATGAAGCAGTCAGTTTGACTTGGGAAATCAATAGAAAAATTAACCCTTATTGCTCTGAAAACTCAGATGTGAATTCAAATCTGCTCTTTCCAAAGTCCTCTGCTTTCAGTTGAAGAAAGACCTCTTTGAAAATACCAGTCTGAGAGGTGGGCACTGATTCTCCTTTCCTTTTTCTGTAGTAGAAACAGAAGCACTCCCTCAGCACAGGCATACCATAGGAAACATTGACTTTTCTGTTGGCTTTTTAGTGGCTTTCACGAAAGTTATTCATAGAAGCAAATCCACCATACCACACTCAGTTGCTCCTGATTCTTTATGGGAAATAGTGCCAGAAATTGCCAGTGAAATTGAAGTTTCAGGAATAAAGAAATGAGATTTTTAGTTAGCATAAAGAAATCATATTTTCTAGTTAGCTCTGAAAACAGACTTGTGAACATCTATGGCATCTTAATGAATGAAGAAGCATCTAGAAAGCTAGGAAGGCAGGGGATGCAAAACAGACGAATGTTTTTACTGGTGCTGAGCATAATAAGAAATACATCAAATTTATGTGAATATTTACTATGTGGCAAACTCTTTGAATAACCCCAGAAGAACAGTAGTGCTGAGACACTGTACCCACGCCTGCCCCAGGCTAAGGAAAGAGGGAAAGGAGCACAGAGCATGGAAGAGTTTATCTAAAACCAAACAAAAATTCACTGTTGAATTCACAGTGAATGACTGGGGCAAGGCAAGCCTGAGCCACCCAAATTCTGTTTTATCTCAGTATGATGAGATACTTGCTAGGTGGCTTTTCAGGTGTCTGTCTGGATGCTCTTCCAAATGGGATAGTTGATGTGATATCACTGGTGAGATGTGCAGGTCAGTAGCTCGCAGGACCCCTAGAGCGCTTGAAAGGTGCACTAAGAGCTGTGGGTGCTGTCTGATACATTGAAATGGTATCAGTTCTCTTTTTCTCTTTGGCATTGTCTTTATATTACATAAACAGGGTAATCATGAGTTTGCCCCTGTTAGGAACTCACATGTACTTTTCATGCTGTCGTGGTTTAAGCCAGAAATCGGCTTGATTTCAGTGCTTGTTTACCAAACTCAGTGTATTTTTCTACTCTGTTTCTACCTGTTTGTGTTGTTCTACATTATCTTTTCCCTACTGAAAATCTTACTGAAAACAGTTCAATTATTCATTTCAACAGATTCTGCAGATCAAGAAACACAAAGAAAGGAAAAGTTCTATGGAGTAAACTGTTAGAAAATAAAAATATATACTTTTAAATTGCTCTTGACAAAACAAAACAAAAACCTACCAAACACACAGTGTCTGAAACTTGAAGCTGAATCTGTTCTTATTGTTAAGCTAAAAAAAGATAATCTTAGAACTCCTAGAACTTGTGACAGAAGGTGTCTTTTCAACATAATCCAGGTTTAAGCCATCTGTGATTCAACATGGGCAATACCATGCTGATTTTATTCCTCATAGTTGGGTGGAAGAAGTCAATGATTTATGTAGTTCTTCAATAACACTATGTGGTAGCATTGTACAGAAGATATTAATTAAAGTAAAATGATGCTGGTATAGATTGTGCAGGCATGTAAAAGGGATTAATTCTGGGGAAACAGAATTCTTTATGAATGCTTATTTGGATTTATTACACCTACAAGACATTAAAGCTTGAAAACCCACCATACCTATAAAATCAAGTGAGCAAACAGAAACTGTATACAAAGGTACTTAAGGATGCTAAGAGCCACCTTCCACCCATTTGAAGGAAAGAAAATAGGAGCAAAACCTTCTATATTCTTTTATGCCATAGTGGTGCTGACATTCATTTGTTTCAGTCTCAGGGAAGGCTTTTATTCCTTCTCAAGCACTGTATCAATATTCATCGAAGCTTCTGTAGCTCTACTTTCAGGACAAGCCCCTGTTGCAGCAGATCTGATTTGGGGTTTTGGGTTGTTTCTGGTTGGATTATTATACTTTGCAGAAGCTATTATGCCTCTACATTGAGGAGGACATTGCTGGGGGGTGTTCAGCAGCTGATGTGCACAAAAGCTCAAAAGGTCAATTATTTCACCTCCATTTTGAGAGAGATGATCAAAGCATTTGATGGGGAATGTGGAGAGCAGGGAGTGCACCAGGCTGAGGGGGTAATGAATGAGTGCAGACAGAAGCACAAGAAAATTCCCTTTTCTCCCTTCATTCTGTTCAGGGGGTAGGGCAGAATGGGCTTGGAAAGTAGCTCGTTTGTAACCACTGTGTGATGGGAAACTGGCTGGTTGCTCTGGCATGGCCTCAGAACCAAAGGGCCTGACCTGGGCTCCTTTCTGTCCACATACACCTGAAACCTTTTGCACTTGGATCACAAAAAAAAAAACGAGAATCTTGCCTTTTGAGCCTAGTTTGTGAACAACACTGGTGGTATCTTGCAGAAATATAATCCCTCTATTATTGCAGTTATCAGGATGTGGGCTACCATATGCTGGTCCTGGTTTACAGAGGTGTAAGCATAGTAATTCTTGGAACCAGCCTGTAACTTCCAGGACAACTATAGCATAAACAATATAACAAATTTCACAGCCTCTGCAAGAGCTATTGCCAGATTTTAACTACAGTAAACCTCTTCTTCAGAAGGCAATTCTTCCCTAATTGTACAAAATCTGTCAAAACCAAACGACACATGCAATGCAATTATTGCAGAAAATAAAACCAAACCCCTGTGTCTCGCTTAGAAATAGTTATTTTTGGGGTAAGCTTAACCCAGTCAAGGTTTTTTGTTTTTGCTAACCTGCTCAATTGACTTGTTGTTAAATGGCAGCTCCATCTATGTAGTTGATTTTGTCGGTTCTGATGACATCAAAGCTTTGAGTATTTCTCCATGTGATGGACAACTCTAGAAACCAAGTTTGGCAAAGGTCACGCACTCTTGGCATTTCTGGTCTTCAGCAGTCTTACTTTCTCAGAGCTGCATTTTGGGTTTCAGATTTCACTTCAATTCCACACATCTGATGTGGGTTTGGATCTGTTTTGTAGGTGGCAGCTATTTAATGTAGGAGAAGACTGACTTCATCTGACTGCTTTGGAATTTTCTAGCTCAGCTAATTACTAGTTATTTCTAATAACAGAGTCAATTACTGTTTTTTCTAATAACAGAGTTATATAGATATTAATAACTACTGCTTTCTCTAATGGCTTTACAGTTTCAATTGCGTGTAATTTATTTTCACTTTATTATGAAAAATATTACCTTTCCCTAACTCCAAATTCTATTTTAATACTTAAATCTCTACTTTCTCTTATTAAATACCGGAGTGTTTCAGATGTTTTATGTATTGTCCTCCTGAATACATGAGTCCTCTGTAGACCCAGTGTTCTTTCTACCATTCAGGTAGCTTACTGTATTTTATAGTAACTTTGAAGCATTCTCCTTAAATTAATTCCTTTGCATCAACTGCAATCCATGAATATTTCACCATGAGGAAAATAGGCAAGTGGATCTTTAAAGGGGGAATACGAAAATGGGCTTGGAACTTGGATAAGTAATAAAAAGCTTTTCTGTCTAATGAACATCTGAGCTTTTAGAAAAATAGCTCTTTTCTCAGAGGAGGCGCAGAAGGTTCAAACCTTCGAATGGTTTGTGAACTGAATCTATAAAAGGACACGCTAGGTTAATCAAGGCATTTCACTGAGATAGTGACCTCTTGTATTTAAAACAAAGACTAAATAATTCTGAAGTCTAAATGAAGAAATCTGTTATAAAATGTCAGAACTTGACTTTTCAGCAACTTAAAGTTGTTTTGTTTGGTTGGGATTTTTCCTGCCAGAACAGAAGATTCATCAGAACAACAACAAAAGATAAACCAAAACCCTCAGAACTGTTTCCATGATAGAATTTGCAAATCAATAGTTATTAAGAATCATTTAAAAATTAATGAGCAGATGTGGTTGAGATGCTTCAGAAAATTACTCAGACAAGACCCTTGAGCATTAACTTAGAACTTACAGTCTAGCCTCTCCTTTGACAGTCTGCAAAGAGCTTCCTGTGTACCTCAATCCTGGGTATTTTTGTACAGTTTTCATATTGTCTGCTACAATGGATGTATAGCTTTAGTTCTTTAACCAAACAATTTATATAGCCAGTCACTTAAATATTATAAAAGACCAGATGCTGTCTTTATGGGATCAATGTAGTGTTGCATGGGGGAATTGTGTCAGCCAGAAAGAATTTCTCTGGAGGAGTGAACACTGCTAGAGGAGTTTCCGATGCCTTTTCTTTTTCTGCAACAGTATATGACATTCAGTTTAGCATAGGAATCAGCTCATCAAATCACTTAGTAAGGCAGGTTCAAATGTGCTGCTGAGTAGAAGCTCTTCTCATTCTTCCTTCACCCTCTTGTAGAGAAGCAGAAAAGAATGCCTGGGTTTCCCAGGAGTGTTGCAGCTGATGCCAATGCAACAAGCCTTGTTATTAGGGCTAATGCTCATCATGTTCTCTCTCTCCGCACAGAGAAATCACAACAATCTGACATGAACTGTTTAGAACATCTAGTCTCTGGTATGCAATTATTGATTTTTATACTGCATTCCTACTATGAATTTCAATCATGCTTCAATATTTGACTGATTCAGAGGTAATGTGTATCTGAAAAGCTGAAAGCTATAAATTTTCTGTTAATTGACAATATAACTTCTGAATTTAGAAATACCTGACATGTATAAAATGTAAAGTGGGATGATTATGTGTGATTAAATAGTTGACTTTTATATTGTATATTAGTCATGCATCATCCAGTTAAAAGGATAATGGAAACAATAGTGATTTTTAATTTTTGAAGCGGTGTGGGCTGCATTAAGGGGATTATGCAGCTTTATGGAGTAGTTTGCATAATGTAATGATCAAGAATAGAGTCTGAGTCAAGGCTGAGCTACACATAGTAAATCAGGCAACTTTTAATTTCTCCTTGAGATAAATTTGGACTAAAAATTTTGATTATGAAATATAATGGAAGTGTCTCCAAGTTATGAAGAGGTTTGCAGAACAAGGTTGCCACTTGTGTTCATTTTCAAGAATCCTTTTCAGGCCAGACTTTGATTTGGCATGTGAGTATTGAGGTCAGGGTGGCTGCCTCTGCATTACGTGCTTTCTTAGACCAGTCTTTATTCTTTCTTCAGCCGAGGCTGATTTAAATAACTGTGGATGTTCCGTGCCAATAGCTGCCACTATGTTTTATCCACTGAAGCTTGCTCTGTGCAATCTGTTGCTTATTACCATTAGGAAGCCTTGTTCTACTTATTAACCTAATGATCCTCTTCATTTCATCTGATTAACTGGAACATGGGTGAAAATATAGTAATGTGGCCTCTGATACCATTGATAGAGGTCAAAGGAGTTGAATGTGGCTGTTTGCCTACATGACCAAATTCCACAGGGCAAACTCCAGTGAAATATGAAACATCGTGAGAAAGGTGTTGCTTTTCCCTCCCATCATATTCAAAGCTGGCAACAGTTAATTCAGTATCTTCAACTTATTTCTGTTCTCCCTAAAGAATAGATTATTTCAGATATTTGATTGTTCTTGCAGTGCAGGTGACATGGTTATAGGAAGGTTTTTTGGTCTTTGTACGAAAGTCTCAGCCCTGGCATTAATCTTGTCAAAGGCAAAATGTTTTGTATGTGGCATAAAATAGCTGCACATCTGCTGTCTTTAGTAATGTTTGCACATTCAAAACTCTGTCAAAAAAGAATCGTTTTTTGAATCAACTTCGTTATTGCCCTGCGATTCTTTAAAGTTTGTTTGCTTGAATGGGCTGACAGTTGCCTTCTGAAATTTCCTGATCACCATATTGTGTCACAGGGATCATGAGGGAACTTGCTGGCAAAAAATAGATTTATACTGGTATGTTAATCATATAGACTAAAGGATCCCAGTGCTCCATTGTATCACAAGAGAGAAACAAGCCTCTTCTTTTCTAAAAGGAAATCCCTTCATACAACAATAGATTTACATCTTAGCTACTCTAAATTCAGCACTCCGAGTTTCCATGGCTTAATGCAAAGATGGTTGTACCAGGGATTCCTGGCTGTAGGAATGTCTGAATTACTACTCTGAGAAGTAATTCAGATGATTTACGTGGTTTCCTAAAGTTGCAAGAGAGACATTTGCAAAGCAATACTAATAATATGTAAAAGCAATTGAAATGAAAAGCTGTTTTTCCTGATTGCATTTCCTCTTCTGTCCTTCATTAATGTAAGTGAATATAAGGAAGGAAAAACAAGAGAATAGGGTACCAGTCTGTGTGAATTTTGCCTGAACTGAGACTGCATATCCAGTGTAGAAATTCTAGCTCTATAAAGAAGATAGAAACTGCCTGAGCTTATCTGTACAAACACACACAAAAATAGATTCCTGCCATTTTCCCACAAAGCCCTATTGGATGGCAGGGTGTGTTTTACACAGCCCTGGCTTGCAGAGCAGCACTACCACCTTCCCTGAACTTCGTGGGCTCATCTACTGATGAGTAGGTGACTGCTGTAACCTGGAGATAGCAGTGGACAGGGACATGAGGATGCACGTCCTGAGTGGTTTTTGTTCACAACTCAGACTGGAAAACCTGAAGTAGCCCACAGTATTTTAAAGCATATAAGTGAACTATTAGATGTTATGGGGAACAAATCAAACATGCCAGAGCGTGGCCTATTCTGGCTGTAGAAAGCGGGTGAAAATGAAGCGTCTGAAAATAAAGTGTTGCCTGAAGATGGTAAGAGCCATGTTAGAGGAAGAAATTTGCAGAACAAACTACAGATGAATTTGGTGCACAAAGATCTCAAATCTGACTGCAGCAGCTCTGACAAAGCATAACGTTGCTGAAGTCACTTGGCACCATGGTCTTGTGTGTAATAATTGGGGAAAACCCAGTTATTGGGGAAAATGAATGCAGTCTTGAGGAGAAGGGAAGAAGTCCGTTATGCTCTTGTAGCATGACATTGAAAGTTTGTCTCAGACTACTGGTACAGTGGCTGGTTCACAGCTCACTCACCCAGAAGTACATTTTAGAGATGGTGCAGCTGGCAGAGAGAGAAAATGCTTATATTTGCTTTGTCTTGTTGGCTTGAGCTTTGTGTCACCCTGGGGAAGGAGGGAAGCAAAGATCTGGGAAAGGCAAAGGAGAAGGAGGAAGGTTGGAGGGGATGTAGTGTTACACAGGAGCCTGCTGGAAGGAGAGTTTGTGATTCCCCAAGAGGAACTTGGGTGTCAGCTCAGGTCACAAAGCCAACCTGGAGCAAAACCTACAGTGAAGCTGTGCTGCAAAGCAAGACAGGAGGAAACTGGCATCCCTCCTGGCGCTATTGGAGGGGGTTGTTTCTGAGCCTTGTATTTACTCAGCCTCCCCCAGCAGACCTGAAATTCCTTTATATTTAGGGACTTATCTTCTACTTTATTATTTTTGTATTTTGTAATAAAATGTGGCTTTAGAGCCTGGAAACTTTTTCCACTTTTTTTCCTGTCTATACAAAGGAAAGAAGGATGGGAAGAATAGTTCACTTCAGAAGTTTTAGCTGCATTATACCACCATCAGGAATGAACCTCTGTGGTGTTGCACTGGAAAAGAACCAGATTTGTGAACTGGTATTTCAGTATTCATTACTCATGAAAAAAATTTGTTTAAAGAAGCTGCTTTACAGCAGCAACCAAGAGTTTGGTTCCCAAAATGTCATTGCCTGGGAGTTTCTTCTCCTGGACAGTGGATGAATTAGCTGCCTTTTGAGCTATGGGAATCCTGGAAAGTTTCTTTCATTACTGCTGTGATTTGCACTCTTTTGTCTCTTAGCCAGGTACCGGCTGCAGTTTTACACTTTGGGTTTAAGCTGGTTCCAGACTGGTGTCACTTGATGAGCAAAGGATCAGGAACACTCGGGCTTCAAGAGAATTCTGAGTTGCTGTTGAACTGATTCACCCCGTGTTTGGAGGAAAAAAAGCAGAAATTACCCAGGAAACCAAGAATTTCTTCAAATCAGTCATTTCAAAGTCACAGCAACTTCTAGTGACTTCAAAGGAAATGGGACCTGACCACTCATACTCTCATATCGTCCTCAAAACTGTATGTATAGGATTCCCCACACCATTCTGTTGCCATAGCTGATAGAACAGTGGTCACCTGCAACATTTCCCTGCATACCACATAGCTCCATAGCAGGGCAGCAGGTAGCGTGTGAATTGTAGGGGAATCGAGTGGGGTAGGATCGTGTTGGATGGCACAGCAATCCAATCGTGTTGTAAGCACAGCAAATGGCTGACTTCCCACAATGAAACATTTGGGCAATCCATTGCCATCTGTCTTTATTTTGCAAACCCACTCAATTGGCCAACACATTCAAAACATCACTGCAACTTATTTCTCAAAGAGCATCCTTTTTTTAAGCCTGACAAAATTACCTACACGTTTTTATCCTGTTCAAATAGTAAAAGGTTTCTTTACATTCATATTATCATAAGGATTCATAAAATAGCTTTTTCTTGGGCCAAAAAATGTACTTCCATGAGAAATGTAAATGCACGGTACCTTTCATAAATCCTGCAACCCTAGTAGGAATTCTAATAAACTATGATAATGAACCAGTTCAGCCAAGTAGGCTGTAAGGCAATGACTCAAGACTGTGCCATATTTATCTGGGTATGGGTGGTCTAGCACTTAGAGGCAGCGATACTAGTGTTTGCTCAGCTGTTTTGTTCCTTCCCTTGCCTACAAAATGCAATAAATGCTCATACCTACATTTACATCATAGGAATGGCTATTCCCTGAGCCTGTATGTTGTTTGTGGGGCAAATACAGAATGCATGGCAATAGCAAGTCATTTGACTGGCACAGTAGAGCTGTCTGTCAGCTTTTGGCTCAGCTGACAACCTTTGGTATTGATGTTTCTGAAGAATTAACAAGGTCAAGGTTGTTAAAGGAATATGATATTGGAGAATTTGCCATCCCTGAAGTTTCTTGAAAGATGGGCAATTAAAAAAGTCACTGATTCCAAAGTAAGCATCTTTCCCTTATTCTTGATTAGCACTGCTCTTGCTTACAGCTTGACTGGCTGCTTTGCATCTCAGTGCACCAATGCTTTTAAACAGAAGTTAACAGTTCTTTTTTATCTCGGTTCTTTTGCTGGAATTCCTATTGAATGAGAGAGAATTCACTAAAACAAGTGTTAAGACTAGTGGCAGTGTAAATACCTCTGCCGATTTGGGTCCTAAAAAATTCTCAGTCCTGTGTTCTGTGTTCTCTGCTGTTTATATGAGGCACTGTTTCTACTCCAATTTCCTGCCAAGCTGAACTCTCACTTTCCTGCTTTTCTGATTTATTTATTTTTTTAATTTTTATACCTCCTTTGACATTTTTGAGAGAAACTATTCCAGGGAAAGCTGAACTGGGATATAAAGGAAAAACGGGTTTGAGGAGTTTCTTGGAAATCACATCACCTAATCATTAGTTTTCATAGTCTCTTGTTCTCCTATGTCAGTTATGTATCATAAAATAAAGCTATTGCTTTCTTCACAGGAGTGCTGGCAGCTACTTTTAAATAAGTCTGTGATTATTCTCACATTCCTTCCAGCCATATCCTATTAGTTCAGTTACGCTTACTATATGCTCAGATTTAACACTTTAGAATGTCAATTAAGTTACTTCTCTGAATAGTGAATTTAACTTTCTTCATGCTCTATTACCATGTACAAATTGGGTATGTCCAGCCTTTCTCAGGCAGCACTCTCTCCAATATCAATGTTGAGTCCATTTTAAACTCCATATTGGCTTATCTTCTAATGCTTCAAGTGAATTTGTCTAAGTTGCATTGCAAATGAACCTAACTTTACATTTCTAAGAAGGAGAGGGAGATAATTGATAGCAACCGTAAAAATTTGCTGTTCCTTGCCCAATGATGGTCCAGTGTTAAGATGTAATGCCATTAAACATTCTAGGAATAAGGTGTAATGCTGAGTTAGTCTGCCAAAAAGCAATGTAATCCTGCCATTTCAGTGGTGTCTGGGAACTATATCTATACCTTCAGAATTTGCAAGCTACTGGATATTTAAACCTCTCACTCTAGCAGCTTTGAACCCTGCCTTTCGTTAGTCTCAGTTGAATATCATTAGGAAAGAGGTTGGAACAGCAAACTATGGAAGTGAACTTAAAAACTTTTTGCAGTTAGGTTTGTTACTGCAGCTTAAGTGGAAAGAAAGCAGAAGTGTCTCCATGTAGCAATTTTCCTGTACCACACTCATGAGGAGCAGCTTTATGAAGAGCGTAGAACAGCAGGCACTGTTTGCCAGAGAGATGTGCTGGCGGTAATGTGCAGTCCCATGGCTATGAAACACTGTGCATGCTTTTATAAGCCTCCTGTATGTAGCTAGGAAGAGCAGTACATTTTGCACCTCAATAAATTCTGAGCTTGATTATTGTGAACAGCAACACAAAGTAGTACCCTTTGTCAGACTTGCATAAGGCTGCCTTGGAATGCAGGACATATTCCAGTAGGTAAAAACAGGTAAACCACTTAAAATCAAAACCAAACAAAACCACCCCAAACCTTCCTCCAAGCTAAAACTCAAAGTCACAGACCTGGTGCAGACTCTAACACTGTTCAAACATGCAGTGAAAAGCTTATTTTGTACATTTCTCACTTTTAGACAGCTAGGGAAATTAATGTGCTAGCCTAAGGCCTCTGTGTTTATGACCCCTAGCTATGCAGTGATGAAAGGTTTTGCACATCAGCTTGTTCCCTACTGCTGAAATTCTTTGTAGAGCTACATCCTTTTATGCTTGGCTCTTTAAAACTTAAATTTATAAATGTATCAAACAGAGGCATTCTCCTTTTCCATTCCTCTCTGTTTGCCTTGAAATGTGATCATATTAGACTAGATGTTTACTAGGCAGAAAGTCTCCTTTTCAGAGTGATGTTTATGGAGTCTTAATTGGTCTGGCTAGTGTGCTCTGAAGATTAGGCTACTCCCCATAGATAAGAATTATAAAGCAGACTTAAAACAAGTGATTTTTCCAGCTGCCTTTTTATTCAGGAAATGCCTTCCTCATCCCTCTGCTTTGCATCTGTCATGGATCCATACGAAAAACCTGCCTGCTTCTGACCAATATTTCTGAGAGTCACTGACTTTACTATAAAGACCCAAACTCATTTGGTTTTCCAGTACAAAGCCATTGTTTTGACAAAGGCTCTGGCTTCAGAATGGCTGTTCCACTTTCTCTGGCTGCTTCTATTCTTTCAGTGTTACGGCATTATCGTAACAATCCCAGGCCTGGTCCAAGAACAGAGGGATTGCTGTGTTTGCAAGGAATAAATCAAAGCATTGCCATTAATTCAATTAGGCATCTAAAGACACTTATACTCCATTTGATTGAAGGAGGCAAGCATGTCCTGTGGATCTCTGACAGCGTTTTAGTGTTTGCTTGAAGAAAATAATCTTGGTGTGGATAATTAAGCATCTTGGGCTACTTAAACTCAAATCTTGTGGACTCTTATAGATAAAGCTGCTTCAGACCTTATCCTGCTTACCGTATCCATTTATCAGTGTCATCACTGACACAATAAAAATCTGTTTACAAGCAAGCTTGAATATAGGCCAGAGGAAACTGAATCTAAGCATGAGAAAATTTATAGATCCTAAGGCCAAGAAAGACTATTTGGATTGGCTGGTCTGACCTATTTTCAATAGAGTAATTTATTTTGACCTCATCTTATTTTCCCAGTAAGAATGACAGCTTGCTCTGTTATTTTTATCAGATATAGAAGAGCTATTAACCTCTCTAACTACTATTATATGTAAATTACTGAACATTTTTCCTACAGGTTAGAATGCTGTGGAAGACTGCATGTAACCTTGAGATATGCTGGTATCTCTTGTTGTAACAGAGCAACATTCTAGCTACAGAAAGTATCTGGTGAGTGGGATTTCAGGGCATTTCTAATCAGCTTGTACTGAATTAATCCGTTTAAATGCGTCATGGCACTGGTACCAGTACAGATCTTACAAATACTAAGTTATCTTCTATTTAATTTACAATCCTTAACCAAGGTATGAAGGTGGATTTAATTCTGAACCAGATTATGATTGTTCTTAACACCTTTTTAATTGCTGTCGTTTAGGTTGGAATGGGCATGGGTGATTTTAAATGCAAAGTGCTCCACTTACTGCATATCAACACAGCCCAGTTGATTTTTGAGAGTATTTGTGGGATGCTTTCTAGAGCACTGTAGGAACATTAATTCATTTCTGATTATCAAAGTTGTGCTTTTGAACACTATTTCCTTTGTGTGATCCACCTACAAGTATATTTGTTCTATTTGTGGGCAAGCGTAACAGCAAGAGGATGGCACTTGTGTGACTTAAATGGAATTACTGATCACCTGCCTTATTTATTAGGGTTCTATCCAAGTGAACGATATTAAAACTGGACCTAATAAAGGGCGTTTTCATATCTTTAATTTATAGCCTGCTTTAGTAGGTTATTTACCCTCAGTTTGCTTGCATGAGAATTTCATGATACTACTATTCGGACTGCTTGGTCCTAGAAAATACAATATATTGATTTACTGACTGAAGTTAGAGACTCAAAAACATGCTTTAATAAGGCTGGATGGTTTTGCATGTTAACAAAATGAACAGGATAGGCAAAACAATCAGCAGTTAATCACTGATAATTCCTCTGCCATTCATCCAGGAAGCATTAATAGCTGTAGTTGGAATAGAGCTGATGTTGTCAAGAATTTAATATTAATTGAGAAATCATTTTAGAATTAAAGCCTAATGCTACAGGACTGAATTTTAGCATATCTATATTCAAGCTGCAGTACCATATATTCATAGAGGAAACATGATTGACTTGATTGCTCTTTGCTTTAATGTTTTTTGTAGAATAATGAGTGATGGGGGAGTTATATCTGAAAACTTGCCTGATTATTGCAGTATTATGGTATGGGACTGTACACAAGAGCTAGACAAAACAGCATCTAGTGCTATCCTGTGCACATAGTCAGCAATATGTATTTGTACCTGCAGCTTTGCTTGCTCATGTCACCTTTGTCCTGAATTGCTCATTATCTCTATGACAATTAGCTGTGGGGGCTTGAATACCATCAAGCTCTACCCACCTGTGACAGCAGACAAGACTCCTGTTTTGATATTTCTTCTCTCCTTCATCTACTGGGAATCAAATAATGCTTTTCTTTAAATCTGTGTCTTCTCGACAGCTTAAAAATGATATATATATCTCTTTATGATGGATATGTGAATTTATATCTCAGCAGCCTGAAACATCTGGCAGACTCAAGCAGTAATCAGTTGATATTTTGACAAGAATATGCTGATAGTAGATATTCCATGAAGCTTAGTACTAACAGCTTCTGGAGAAAAAGCTACCATCAACTTCAAACCGTTTCAGCTGCTGACTTCTAGTTCTTTACTGCTTGGTGTGATTACTCTGGCAGCAGCATCCTGAAGGAGCCTGTGAAGTATGCATTATGTTTGGGGTGTCTCTTATGCGTCGCTTCCTGCTTCAACTCTCAGGAGTTTATGCTGTTGGTTTAAGTTTAAATAAATAGTTATCATTTTAATCACAAGTGATTCAGGAATCTATGGAGAGGTGGTTCTGACATTTTTCGCACCTCAGTGTTTAATTAAAAGACACTTGAAAACAAATAAAGAATTGGGGATGACATTTTACATGAAGTTTTGCCTTATCTTTGTAATTCCTGATGAGCAGGATTAGAAAGCAGACTTTATGAAGCTGCTGTGTGGGATGTGATACTATTTTATGGCTCTAAGACACCTGTAAGAATAAGTCATAGCAGAAACTAACAGAATAATGGATATTATGAGCAACAACACTGGACAGTAAAATGTAAGTTTAAAGTGACAGGTATTGCTAAAATATTTTGAATGGACTTCAATTTTAAAGCTAACCCTTACATACTCCAGTGCTCTGCATGATCAATACCATAAATTAAAATGCGAACCTGCCATTAAAATGACAGATTCATCTATAACAGCTGTGAGCTGATGGTGTTGCAGCCTGAAAGAAGTGTGAGCTTTTCTGGCAGTTCTATATGGCCATCGCTCAGTTTTTAGGGTAATTTTACTCCCAGGGCAAGTACTATGTAATATGTGACACCATGGATTCCAGTTAAGCTCAGTCAACGTTAAGGTGGTATTTGATGAAAATTAAGGTTTTTAGTGTTGTCCATAGATTTCATATAAAGTGAATCTATCAGACTGTAATTGAAAGAAAAATGGAATCTTAAATAATTCTATGTGGCATCTTCAATTATTTCTAATAGAGGATTTTTTTCAGGCCAGTTCATTTGAGAAAATAGAGTAGGCTTGATTTTTAAAATCTTTTAATAGAGACAGACTTTCCGTGGAGCTGTAAAGGGGTAAAAGAGGAGCACAAATCCTTACAGCTGCTCATTGCTCAGCATAGGTCGAAGGACGTTTTACTTATAAGTGGTATAAAAGGAGAGGCTGTCGTACTGATGGCAGTGTTTTAAAGTAGTGTGCCTAGATAGAGCATAACTTGTGACACCTCTTGAAGCAAGAGAGGCGTTTTTGCTCATCTCAGTTCGCTAAGGTTGACCTGCCTATAGCATGTTTTCAGTTTGCTGTATTCTCCCCTTTTGCCCCAGATTATGGACTGTGAGAAAAATGTGGCTTGAGCTAATATGAACTTAATAAAGTCATGATAGAATTACTGCAACACTGACATATACCACAGCCCACATCATGTTCTTTTTATTAAGGAGTGTTTTGTAATAAGAGATGCTTCATTTGGGCACTCTTCCCCTTCCTGTGCTCTATGCAGGTGTGATGCTGTGGATCTTTGTTCACTGCAGTACTGAGTGATCTTGGGGAACTGCTGCTTAAAAGGTGGCTGCAAAATGACTTTCTAAAAACTCTTTGAAAAGTTACAATTAAGCCCACATTCACTGGGATTTTCACACTCCTGTGCTGGTTGTTCTGCAGAAAAGTGTTTTATTTGAGCATTTTGGGAGTACCTCTTCTGCGTTTATTGGTTCAAGCACTAAATAAAAAGTAATTTTTGTATGATTTTGTTAAAGTACGTGTACATTAAATCACTTCCTTGTGGAAAACCAGATTTGAAAGCACATAAGTGGGCTTCTCCCATGCCCTTTTATTCATGAGGTTTAAAAACTGGCAACCCACAATCGCGTTCAAAAGCAATCCAGCTCAGTTGTCATGGAGACAGCAAGGCTGTTAGTGATCTGGATTAATATTTTAAAAGCCAAAGCACTTCCTTGTGTGCTTCCTCCTTCCTCTTTCCTGATCCTGAGATCCCATCAAGCTCTGAAAGCGCAACATGCTCTTGAAAATGAATTGCCTTTTTTAACATTTCTTCTCATCTTTCAGTCAGGGAGCACGTGGTACCTTAACTCAGAGCCTTACCTGCCTATGATCCCAGGAGTTCATTCTCTGGGATGTGCTTAACCTGCACGTTCTCTAGGGCTACCTTAATGTACCCATGCATCAGCAGTAGTCAAGTGTACTCAGCACTTTGGCCTTTTAGGTTGACTTGTATTTCTACGTGATCCTTCTAGATGCAGAGGTGCAAGTTAATGCACTTGTAGGCTGTATTAGTGGTAGAGCTTGACTTATGTTTGCAAAAAACCCCATTTCTTTTGGGTTATATTGAGATTTATGCTCAAGCAGTATATTTTTTTCTCCTACTTTACTGTTGCCAGCTGAACTGAAGAATGTTGGATGATGGGCTTTACTTAATGTGATAAGGTTAAATGTTTAATCACATCTATAATTAAGTTGTTATTAGCTCATATTTGGTGCCCTTAGGCAAACTTAATTTTAAGCTTGAATTATCAAGACTGCTTATGGTTGACAACAAAATTTAATCTTATACTAAAAAAAAAAACCCTAAATGAATGATTAGTCCCAAAGTATGACAGATATTTTCCATGTATAATAGCGCATGAGGTGTTGACAAGTTTATAAAAGAAAACAATAAAGGGCTAAAAACTGGGAGGGGAGAAAAAAAACAACCAAAACAAACAACCCCCAGAACTTTATTTGTAGTTCTTGTCCTTGAAGTTACAATGTCATCTTTCCTTATTTAGTCATTCCACTCCACTTTGCCCTCTCTGCCATTATGCAGGCTCTGACAAAGAAGGTGACCCCTAAGTATTCAAAACAAGGCTGGAGTAATATACTAATAAAAATTCATGTGGTGTTTAACAAAAAAAAAAAAAAAAAAAGGAATAAAAAAGGAAAGCTCAAATCTTTGTTCAAGGTCCATTAAAATGTACAGATCATTCTGCAGCGCTTTCATTAGCGAGCTCCTTACTCGAAAAAGGCCTGCCTATTGTGTGATGAATCCCCCACAGTATTATTGACTGCCTTGTCCTCTCCAAAGGTAGGAGATAAAAATAATTAAAAATAAAATAGTAGTATGGTGGAAGAATGATAGCAGTTCAGTTTCCTCTGCAGTCTAGCATACGATATGCATTAGCTTTTGGCAAACTCTGTTTGACCTCATATTATTTGGCCATTCAATATCATTGAAGGGGTCCATAACTCACACTACAAGTAAATGAAAATGCTAGCAAAGGTCTACATTAGTTTACAGTATAACACTGAATTCTTCCAAGGCTACCATGAAGAAGTAAAATGCAACCAAAAAAAAAATAAATAGAGGTAAATGCGAACTTACAGACTGGAATAATTTATCATGCCTGAAAACCCTTGTGCAATAAATGATCATTTCTAAGGGGACGCTTGCATTTTAGCAGGTCTTTTCTCAGCTTTAGGGACTAAGGGACTAACGTTGCTTAGGAACAGCCTGCATATCTAAACGTTTTAGTTTTAAATTAAATACCACAATTCAGTTAATGAATGCCAAGCTCTGAAACTCTAGTTTCTGGACTACTACCTTGTCTAAAGGCTGTCTTTACTTACTTTACTTGCAAGTGTATGAAAACATGCAGGAATTCTCAGTTGCTCAGGCAATCTGTAAGTTTATTCCTGTTTTGTCATCTTCCAGTGAAAACTTTCCAACTAGTGTTAAATTCAGTGTGTTTCAAGTACCATGCATGCTTTCAAGGGTAAACTGAACTGTCACAATTTGGTTCTGTGTCTTGACAACTCAAGTGTCTCTGGAGCTGTAGATAGTAAGCATTCCTGCCTTTGAATCCAATAATCCTGGGGTTTGTTTTTCACATATTGCAAAGGCAGTGATGAAGAGGTGCAGTGTGCTCAGTGAACTACTGTGACCTACTAGAGCTGAGAAATTGCTGCTTGGTCTGGATGGATGATGGACTGTGAAGGTACATATAGCTATGGCTGTACTTTTGTAGCACTCTGGTCCATAGGCCTGAGATATTCTAAGTCACGTAAAACCTTGCTCAACAGCTAAACTGCAAGTATTTTACTAAGGTTTGTGATCATTTTCCCAGTAAATTCTGTAAGGGTCTGCTCCTACCTCACAGTAATGTGGATCTCCATGGGTGCTGCTGTTCAAAAGATAGCAAGATGGAATGCTATAGATGATGCAGCTATTTGGCCCATACTATTGTACTCCTCAAACTGTCTGTGCCTCATATTTTATTACAGCTGTCACTGAATAAAGTGTCTCCTCAGGGCTAAGTAGGTATATGGCAGGTCTGTCCTGTCTATTCAGTTCTGTTCCAGGTCAGAAGTGCAAAGGATCATTGCATCTATGAAGAGGGGTTTCAGTTTTCAGCTGGATTTGCACAAGTACTTCACCAGCTCACTTCTTTTCTGTGTTCTGTTGAAGGTTTTCTAGTTATTCAATAAACATATTGAAAGAGAAAGGAAGAAGGGAAATCTAAAAGATAAAGGGCTTAGAATCAGCTCAAAGAAAATCAGTCAATTGTGATAAATGTAAGGTAGTTTGTAATTGATCACTGTATTGAAGATTTTTACCTCCATTAACTCTATGGTCTCCTATTACGTGCTTTCCCATCCTAAGTAAAACTAGACCCACGTGAATCTTTTGTAAATAAGATCAATCAGAGCTCCTTTAAAGATTACTGTGATGATGAAGACATTTTTCCCAAGAATTGTTCTGCATCTCTACCCATGCGTTTTGCTGTGAAGCTAAGTCTCTGCTATTTTGCAATGACAGTGGGGTAGAACCAGACTTCTTGGCTTCACTTTATGTGAAGGAAGTGCACAGCAGAATTTGATGAGCTGTGTGCTAAGGTGAATGTAAGAAAATTTTATAGCAGATGAAGTTTGAGATCTATCCAGGCTTTGGATATCAGATCAGTGTCAAAGGACACAATTCACCTAAAATGCAGACCTAACTTTACTGTTTGTATTACAGTTTTTAGTGTGTAGCTTTCTGCATTTGTCTATGAAAAGGATGAGTTTTCCTTTTTCTATTCTTGCCTTTGTAGTTGCATTTATGCTTCCTGCTTATGGGTGAGTACAGGTTTCAAACATCATACTTAGCGCTTATTGCTGTTATCCATCAATACAGTAGCACACAGTTCCACTGATTTTAATATAATTGAAGCAAATTAATTTTAATAAGTAAAACCTGAGCATTATCATTACTTGAAATGGGAATAAAATTGCTCCCATCTCACGTTTAAATCACTGCGGCTTTTCATAAATTTTAAAACAGCTGACTCTAAATTCCTACCTGCATTTTGGGGGAGAAAATTTATTACACTATTTTTTAACAGGGACTCATGCAGATTTCTATCAGGGGCTGTAGTTATGCTAAAGATAAAGTGCAACAAAAAGGCTGACTGCTGCACCAGAAGCATAAAGTACATTAAAGCATAATTTCCTAATACATAACTGTGCATCCTCGAAGGGTGGAACACAGATTTGTATTATCAAATGGTGTGAATCAAATGGATTGAACTGGGAAGAAAAATCAAAGCTCTGACCAGTTGGAATAAGTAAACTTTATGTCAGGTTTTGAGGAATTACTTATTGTTCTTGCATAAAACCTCAAGCTATTTGATGCTGAAGTATGTTGACCTTTGTTCCAGCTTTCCCTAAGTGACTGGGGGGGGGGGGACGACGGGAGGACGGACAGACATCTTCCTAATTTTTTGTAATGAAAACTAATAACTAAAACACTAAAAATGCTCTTCTTTTGGTCTGCTCCTTGCTGCATCTCCTAGCAGCCTGATGGTCATGTAGCCAGCAGGGATCCACAATTCTGATGCTCATACCATAGAAATAAATCAGGTTGTTCTCTGTCTTCTAGTTCCATTCTAAAGGAAAACCTCATAACATATTTAAACTATCTTTAGATTTCATTGCCCCAATTTTGAATTGATATAGGAATCCCCAGAGGATTTCAAAGCTTTGGGGAACCCCCATTGCACTGCTGGTTTCTGAAGGGGTTGGGGTTGCCATTGGTTCAAGTTTACAGATTTGGAAACTGAAGGCAAGAAAAGTAGTGGCTTAACTACTTTTCTTGCCTTCTAACTACTTTTATCTGGTTTTTCTTACTCAGGCAAACTGGCTTGCCTGCCTGTGTTAAAGTGTATAGAACTTGTTCGTATTCAACAAGAAAAATGTTCCGGCACAACTCTGCCTCTCTTCTGCTGTTCGGTATTTCACTACTGTTCCACAGTTGTGGCTCTGACCTGTGAGGCAAGTCTCCAGCTGCCACAAAAAGCTCTGTATCTGGCTGCTTGTATTGATTCTGAAAGTTCCAGTGAGTGAGCATATTAGCAGAACTGCCCTTCTAGAAAAATAGGTTTGGTGGATTTACTCTCATCCTACCATGACCTGGTTGATTAAGCAGGTGATACTCCAGACTTTTACCTGCAGTAAGGAGTTGTATAGTCCTTTGAGGGCTGTGTTTTGACTGGAAGAAGTTCCCGCTCTGGCAGCACGTTTACATGTGCAGTACTTGTAGTCCAAGTGTGAGGGACCCTGAATTTTACATTTGCAGTCTCGTGGTTTGGAGAGATGCTTTCTTCTGTCATTCAATATCTTTTCAACTTCATCTCTCTACTTACAATACTGTTTGCAGAAAGCAAGAAATGCAAATGTGTTGTTGATGCAGACTGGCTCTTAATTTGAATTAATGTTTGAAAATAATGGTGTGTTTTATCTCTGCTCAACTGAACTGAACCATGTTAAATTTGTTTTTTTCTTTCCCTGCTTTCCTCAAGTGTAAAGGGTACACAAACTTTACTGAATGCTGAACGCTGGTAGAGGGGATCATGTTGGGGCAGATGATTCTTGGAGTGAGGATTAGAATCTTTGCATATGAGAACTGCTAGCGCTGCATTAACATTAAAATTTAATGGTTGATATGAATATGTGCACGAAGGGAATTGACTGACTTCTTAATTTGGGATAGTGAATGCTGTTAACTTTCTTCATGTTTATGAAAATTAAACTTTAATTATGAGGCATTTATTTTGAAGTGAATTTCTTCTCTTTGCTTTGCCTTTGTGCTCAGGTTGAGAACTGGAAAGTGAGATTACGTAAATTGTTTAATTTAATTAGCAGTCTCATGGTAAATGTTCTGCAGAGCACTCGTGACTGACCTGTGCCCTGACATTATTGAACTATAAAACAAATATCAATGAGAAGGAAGTAGGGTGAGTTAGCAAATTTTCTAGTAAGAGCAGAAAATTAAACTCTTCTCATATAATTGTGTCTATGCAAATCCTTGTACTAATATAACTCTGAGAATCTGTTACTCGGGGAGGTGAAAACAGGTTTATTTCAAACTCCTCGTTGAACTGACAGGATGCTAGTTAACCCTTTTTTCTTTTCCCTTCTCTCTCCCCTATCTCTTTCCATCCTAATCCTTTGCATGGGAGAAAAGGCACTTCTGAGCTCCTGAAATGAGTAGAGGGGGGTTTGCATTTTATTTCAGCATCAGATAACTGGAAAGGAGAAATGGCTACAGGCGCTGCCCCACCTGCAGTGGCAGCGGTTGACTTTAGAGGAGTGCTTTTGTGAGTGGGGATTTGCCACTCAGAGCCCAGATTGCTCGGTCTGTATCCTCTTCTAGTGTTCCGATTCACATTCACCAAACTGAATTGAAAACTGCATCCACTTTACACACACTGAGGATCATTAGGATAGTCTTGAGGAACCGTGTTTCTGAGTTTAATTGTTTGGGTTTTGCCCTAACAGGATGGGAAGCGGCCTGTAGAGTCTGTGGAGTCTGAGACCTTCTCTTGAGGTTTATCTTAGCTCAATTTCAAACTTGGTTATTCCAAAGGGTACATAAGAAAACATCTCTTAAGACTCCTGGAATATAATTTAACATATAGGCAATATTTTGTGGGTGGTGATGAGAATTTAAGCTACTTCAATGTATTGTTAATTACCAATTATAATTTCTCTTTTTTTTCCAATCATTATTTCTTTTTTTAATCATAAACTGCACGTGGAGTCTAAGAGAAATCAACACCAAGATCGAAGTTTTAATGTGGATCAAAGTGGAATTACAGTTACTTGAGGTAGTTTACCTTTAGAAATCTGGTGATTATAATGAATTTCCTCAATTATGAGAAGTTAGCAGCTTGTAAAAGAAATGTGAACTTTTTAAAGATAAAGACTCCTGGAGCTTTGTGTGAATAGATGACTCCCTCAAAATGTTTTGAATGCTGTCATCTATCTAGGAAAACCAAGCCATCTGCCACATTGATTATGACAGAAACCTGTGATAATTTAGTTTCCCAAAAGGATTAGACTCTAATGAATTTTCATCCATGTTGAAAGCTGAATCTAAAGAAGAGAAAGCGCGCTCTTCCTTACCAGTATTTCATGAGCTGGATCTCTTAAACCCAGACTTATTTTACTTCTCTGATTCTAGCTATTGTGTGGCATTTGGGTTTTGGTGGGGTTTTTTATTTGCTTGTGTGTCTTTGAGGATTTCTGGTACCTCAGAGCTAACTTGCTATCGCTTTCAAGGCTCCTGCCATGCTGGAGATAACAGTGCTGACAGGTAGACTAAGAAAGAATCTTATATGTCTTAACGACACATTAAATGAGAGTAAAAAGCATAGTGACATTGCTGCATAATCTCAAACAAACATTTTTACAAATCTAATTGCATCTTTTCTTTTTTACACTTTGAAACCTTAATCTCTGACTTTTTCTATATATTGAATTCCTTTATAAAAGAGTGCCGTGATAGAGTTTAAAGACTTTGCAGCCTCCTACAAAGCGGTCTTGTAGTTCCCCCTTCTCTAGAAGTACGATTTCTAAGACATCACCTTTTACTTATTTACATCAACTTCTTCATTGCATCATCAAAAAGCAAAACGTGTATTACAGCTTGAAAGCAGCATACAATCCGCTGATCAGAGAAGGGAGTGAAACAGGGCTTTTGAACAGCTTTGCCAAGAAGGTGCAATGAGGCTTCTTAGAATTATCATTAGGTGCCAGCTTCATCCTGCTCCGAATTCTTCAAAGCTGCAGGCCTGTTGTTTCATTAAAAGAATATATCTGCTTTTAAAGTAAGAGATTGTTAATTAAATGAAGTTTGCTGCCAAATATTGATAATAATTCAATTCAAAGTCAGGGGTTGTTAAACAGCTTGCTGTGCTAATTCTGGATCCTGAAGGCCTTACACCAGGCTGGATAGACCATGGCAGTGAGTGCTTCAGGCAGGCTGTTTGGGAGGTGAAAGGTAAATCCTTAAATCCATTGAGCCCAGTGTGCATCTGTTGGGATTGCTGATGCTGGAGAGGGAGGGATACCAGCTGGCTCCATGACCAGAAGTCAGCTAATTTCTCATCAGTGTTCCTCTGGGTTGTTAATGGAATGGTGACATTTACCTACAAGAGCTCCTGTGGCATTAAAACACAACAATCATATAAAAATGGTAGTAGGATGGCCTTTGATTTTGTTGGGTTTTCTGTGGTGGCAAAACTTTAGTCAGCAGATGGACAGAAGTGGTGCAACATGGTGGTTGTTTTTCTGAGGCTGACAGTACATATCTAGCCTAAAAGTAGAACTTGAAAAGAAAAAACCGTCCAATCTCCAGTAACTGAAGCTCCAAAACTTGAATAATCCCATCCTTGTATGGGAATCACCCAGCACCAGACTCGGAGATCAGCTTGGTGCTGTCAGCTACATTAGAAAGCCAGAGTTACCAGACCTCCCCAGAAGCAAACAGCTGAGGTAATGATCATAATTTACAATCAGGATTCTTAGGACTTCACAGAAAAACAGGTCACGAGGGGGGAAATATGTCTGACGGCAGGAACTGGCAGCTGTCTGGGCAAGCTTTGACTTTGTACGGCTTATCCAATTAATCCCTGCAACTCCTTGGCTCTTCTGCAGTACCTAGCAGGTGGGCTTAATGTACTAAACAGCCCATGAGCAAAACAGAGAGAGCTTGCGGTACTAACAGTTTAAAACAGCTCCCAGCAGAGTGGGGAATTGGAGACAATATCATCTCCTCAACATGACGCAGTTGTATCGCCTCAAACAGTACACTTCTGGAGCACGCTGCACAGTAACTGAACTAAAGCCCTTAAGCAAACCAGGCAGAAAATATAAATTAGCTGGGAAGGCACATATATCTGAAAAAATCAATTCAAATCCTACAAGGCCCTTGCCAGCAGGACCAGTCTCAGATTTTTGAGATCCAACAGAAATGTTCAACACAAATGTATTTTTGAGTATTAGTACTAAATAACAGACCTCTGAACTAATGATCTGGAGACTGCTACATTATCCTCTGCCTCAATAAGGCGCAATGGAAATGTTCGTAATTGGGCAGAGTAAATGGATGTGAGTTCATTACAGTCTCAGCCCCTTTGGAAATCAGGTTCTGCTAGTCTTCCCGTAGTATGGCAAGATAAAATTACATCTTTGTTAATGTTTTGCATTAGCTGCTATCTGCACTGTAGCTGAAAGCATTTGTGCCTTTTGAGTGGGGTGTAATTCAAGGCATAAGGGAGAGGGATGCCAGCAGTTGCAAGACATCACTTGCCTTATACACAGTGCAGTAAGGAGTGTTTGCTTCCTCATCTCTTGGCAAATGATGAACTGTAGAAATCACTACAATCATTACTAATCATTGAAAGCCAGACATATCCTGAGCAAGAATTTAACCAATGCAGACCTCACTTTACCAGTTTTAAACCCTGATGCCTGTATTTTCAAAGTTCCAGTAAATCGTTCTTTAAGTTGGTATTTGTATGCATGCATAGCATGAGCTAATCACCAGAGGGGGATGGGTTGGAAGGAAGGGATTTCCAGGTATAGCTGGGGAGAAGCTATCCACCCCCCTCAGGCTTGTGCTCTGTGTACACTGAGCTCCCAGTGTACAGCCTCTATAAGGGTATGTATACTGCATGTTCTGTTCTTATTCAAACACAGGCCCAATTAGGACCTGACCTTTCTTGTTACTTCTACACACTTCTGGGTGAGTTCAGTTATTAGGTTTAGCTTCCCAAGCTCATCAGCATGCAGGGAGAAAAACTGACACCTGAGAGAAGAATCTGAAGCTGATACTGCAGAAGTCTTCCATTATGAAAGCAAATGGAGTAATGGAAGAAAATATACTGAGGTGACAGTTCTCATTACTACATATTGTGTGAACTAGCTTCTAGCTAGAATATTGAGGGTTTTCTTTACATGCATGTCTGCACAAGTACCAGTTTTGCTCAGTCTCCTTACTCCTGGTAAAGGAGCCTAATCTTCCTGTATGCAGCATCCTCTTTCATATGACAACCATGTGAAAGATTACTAGGTGACACTAATGCTTATGAAGCCAAGCGATCAGCAGAGGATAACACCTTGCAATTCTGTGGACACCTCACCCACATTAATAACAGAAAAAAAGAAGAAAAAAATTTACTCATTTCTAACATTAAGACTTTGGGATTCTGGGGACAAAAGGAAAATAATTTAGAACTGATTTGATATTGAGCTTTTCATTGGGTAAAGATGGAAAGTGAAAATACACTGAACTTAATCCACCAGGAATACTACGAAATAATACAATTACTGATCTGCACTTTCCTGTTTGGAATGATATTTTGATTTCCCACTTGCCTTTCACAGCCACTTCCATATTAATTGCTAATATTTACTGACCCAGATCCCTCAGAAAATATCGTACAAATATGTTACAAAACCCCTACAATTTCTGCTTGTAGTGATTTGTTGACGGCTTCTCTCCATGAATCAAAGTGAAAAGTTGCTTATGTGAAATCCCAGTCCAAATACCGATGATCAGAACTTCCCATACATAGATTTAGCCACTCCAGTGGCTACCCAAGGTGAGAATGCAGTGAGCCTGTCAGCAGGAGGAAGTGGTTGTATCTGGAAGTATCAAATTGTATAGTCTTTGAAAAAGCTATTAAAAATAAAATAACTATGGAAATAAAACATTGGCCAGAAAAAAACATCTGGGCTTCTGTTTCAGAACAAGTTGACTTTGAGGACATTAGAAGATTTTGGAGATAATTATTTTTAGTAAGAAGGAAAACGGATATTAATAGAAACGGTATTTTTCAAATTTTTCCTTTTTCTACTGGTTCATCCTTTCTTTTAGATCTTGGGACAGTTTCAAATTTGAGGTTCTAAAAGCAAAGGAAATGCAATTACGGCAATGGTGAAAACAGACATGATGATGACGTAGTATTCACACTGCAGGAAAGGCGTCTTGTCCTGGAAGTGTTTCACTGCAGCTTAGTCAGCAGTTTTGAATGACAAACTATTGCAATGTGAAGATCCCACAAATAGGAAAGTCTTGTCTATTCCTATTTCAGGTGTTCTTGGCGGATGGATGGATGGTGTTGGGGGAGGCACAGCCTTTCCCTAGGCTTTGATGGTCATTTAATAAGGGTCTTAAAACACAGACTTGAATTTTTGTTTTCTTATGCAGGTCTCTTTGATCATCTTTTTAATAATCAACCAACATTTGAATTTCATGCACTACAGTATATGCCAGCAACAAACAGCTCTAGAAGTGTGATATTATATGATATTATCAACTGCCTTTTGAAAAGCTGTTTTATTTATCATAGAATTACAGACTGGGTTGGGTTGGAAGAGAGCTTAAAGCTCATCCAGTTCCACTCCCTGGCACAGGCAGGGACACCTTCCAGTAGAGCAGGTTGCTTCAAGCCCTGTCCAACCTGGCCTTGAACACTGCCAGGGATGGGGCAGCCACAGTTTCTCTGGGCACCCTGTGCCAGCGCCTCAGCACCCTGGAAGAATGGCCTTCTGTAAACTGTTACTTCAAGAGAATGGCAGTAATTCTGTAATAGGATTGTCTAATCTGCACAGTCTTCCTGTCATGGCAGTGAAGCAGACAGGCTTTCACTCCTTGCCTCCCCATTGCCTTTTAATGGCGAGTAATGCTATGCCAGATGATGCTGAGGGGGCAGCAGCATCATTCCCCAGGCACCCTCCTCCAGTTCCAAGGCTGCAGCAGAACACTACCTGCAGTCTTTATACGTGGTGCTCTCAGCATGTTTATTTTTAGCTTTACATCTTCATTTTACGCCAACTGAACAAATAAACAAATCTTTTTAAAAAGACTTCAATATTCCCTGCTGCCAACCTGGAATGATGCCAGGTTTGATTTGAAGAATTGCCTCAGCCTCCTGCTGTGCATTAAATTGAGGGTACAGCATGTGCTCTTCTGAGGTGGCAAGAAGGAGAGGTGGGCAAGGAAAGGAGACGAAAAGCAGGGGGAGGATCCCTCTTGCTCCTTTGAGTAACCCAATCGCTACCCTTATATCTTGCTCAGTTCATAGTGCCTCCTCTCTTGTCCCACCTTGACCAGTCCTGTTCAAGGGGTGGGAGTGCTCTAATTTTCCCTGTCTCCAATAGATCATGTTGTATTCCTCTAGAAAAATAAGGCACGTGTTCTTCATAATTTCAAGTAGGTGAACACAAATCATGTTTATCAATTCATCTTAAATTATTTTTTGTTCCCATATTTTTAATGGGCAGAGAAATCTCTTATGTTGCGTGAATTTTCAAGAAACAGTCACTGATCCAATTCAATATTGTCTGGGTTTAGTGATTCTGTCTGGCTACTTTAATCTAAAATCTAAATCTTATGTTTTATTCAACCTTGCAGGAACACTCATAACTTACTGAAGATTAACAAGCATAAAAATGTAGTGCCCTCACCTTATTTCTCCTCTTCCAATTAATACGTGACACACCTGGAATTGCTAATGTCACTACTGAAATAATACCTGATGCTGCAAGGACACTTGCAAAAAAATTCTGCTCTGGTTTGACACTGCTTCTTGGGATACATGGGTGATGGTAAAAAGCATTACCGCTTAAATAACACTTTAAAAAAGGATGTAATTGTAGTGATGCTTTGCTGTCTGCTCTGGTAAGATTGTAGAATTGCAGACTGGTTTAGGTTGGAAGGGAGCTTAAAGCCTGTTCAGCTCCAACCTCTGCCACTGGCAGGGACAGCTTCCACTAGAGCAGGCTGCTCTAAGCCCCGTCCAACCTAGCCTTGAACACTGCCAGGGATGGGGCAGCCATAGCTTCTCTGTGCACCCTGTGCCAGCACCTCAGCACCCTCCCAGGGGCAAGCTTCTGCCTCCTCATATCTAATCTGAATAGCACTTATATCCATCTGTGCTTTGCTGATGGGAGAGGTGAGTTGCAGGTGCTAGTTGCAAAGGCTGGCACTTGAGTGGAGGCAATGGAGTGCAAATCTGAACAGCCACAGCCCCATCCTAGGTACTGAGCTGGGAGCTCTAACCAGTGCCTCTGCTGATCCTCACAGTGCATTAGCCTGTGTTAAGGGTAGAGGCTTTATATGGGAAGACAGGATTTGAACAGTTTTATGATTCCCTATTTTTGACTAAATAGAATGAAGGTGAGGGTTTTGATGTTCTTTTTCTTCAGGCAGCTGTACTTGAGGGAATTTTGGCTATTCTTTGGCATTTAGCAAAGTGTCTATTCCTCACATAAAATAATTGAAAACCGAACATTTTCCTTTTTACTAAAAAGAAAACTAGTCCATCCTATGGGAATAGCCCTTTTTCTTTTCTGTTTATGCATAAATAGGCAAAACATTGTGAACAGTGGCTGAGCATGATATATTTTGTTTCAAGAGATCTGGAGTGCCCACAGCTATACTTGACTTCAGCAGAAAATCTGTGTGTTCACTTCTTCTGAAAATTGGACCCTTTGTTCTTTTCCTCGAGCAATGACAATCTGTGTCTCAAAGGTAAAATCACACTGTACCATAAGCTGTGATTGTAACAACATGCTTGTGGTTTTGCAAAGGAGTTTGCAAGTTAAAAGAAAAATAATGGAAGAAGTGAATTTTTAAAGGCTGTTTTTGATTTAACACCTCCTTCAAGATTTTTAAATCTTAAGCTCTTTCCCAGTCAGTTTTCCTAAGGGGACTTTTCTCACATTCTTCTGTCTAATACAGCTGAAGTGAAAAATGCATTTCTGTTGTGTTTTAATTGTGATCACAAAGCATGCCAGCTGCTTCGTGGAGCAGAACTGCAAGAAATGGACAGTTCCTTTCTTTTTTCAGGTGCTTTTCCTTGTTTTTACTTGTTATTGTTTAAGAATTTAAGACCAGGAAAACAGCCCCCAAAATATAAAGCCTGATGCCAGATCCTCACAAACGTAAATTTAGACGCTGAAATTAATGTTTTGATTTTTTAGATGTTCCACACACGAACATCTCCAGGGGTTCTCAACTTCTCTAAAAGCAAGTTGCATTTCTTTGTGTCTAATGTTTGGAAGAAGAGAAGATATTTTCCTCAGAAATGCTATGGGGTGTATTCACAGTTTCATTTTTGCAGTTAACAGTCAGTCCTCTGGGCATATGTAGGGCAAACACATCTGTGCACAAGGAATTGCTTCTTGGAAAACAAGATTCATCCTCTGGGTCTTAGTTACCTCTAAATCTTCCCCTAGGTATCATTCTGTGGAAGACGTTGGATGGCAAAAGTGCCTTTCAGGTTATCGTTTTGTGCTAAAGAAGGTTATGTTTGTATCACATGTTAATTGGGAGAGGGTGAGAGGTCCAAATCGATGTGTTTCAAACTATCTCTTGGTTTATCTGTAAGACTGAGGCATAGGTTTCAGCTTCTTATCTTCTCAGACTTTCTGTCTTTAGTATTGACTGGGGCTTCCCTATCTGTGTGTGCCTAAAGTAGGAATACATGTTAATTAACTGATAATTGCATACCTAGCCCACTTAGATTTGTTGTCAGTCTAAGAAGATAGCATAGGAGATTGTGATGTTTCTTCATTCAAGACCTAGAAACTGCCAATTTCCAAGATTGGAAGCACAGCACAGACTGAAACCCATGCTAAGGACAGAACAGAGAGCCAGGGAAGAACTGGATGTTGGCAAGATTTGTGGGACTGGGGAGGTCACCAAAAGAGGTAGGTCTGTTATTGCCCACGTATGATACTGGACCCCCTGGCTCTGTGTGATGTCTTGATGGCTGTGTTGCAATTACTTCTAAAATAAAATTAAATAATTTTATGAAACCCTTCACACTGCTTACAAATAATAATTACTGTTGCAAAAATAATTAGTGGCATTTATTTGAACTCTAATGGTATTCTCGGTATAAGCCTTGGTCTGTCTTTTCAATGGTAAATTTAATAGCTTTTTAATGATAATCTGTAAAGTAAATTAATCAGACGTTTCAGCAGAGGTCTGGTAGAATGAATGAAAACTTCAGAATAATCAGAGTGGTACGTTAATTGCTTGATAGCTACATTAAACTGAATGGCAAAGTGGATGGGATTCAAAATCATAAGCTGAATATACTCTTCCGACTCCATGATGGCATGTCAAGTTAAGTTTTAACGGCTAATTTAAATAATTATCTGTGTTAAATTTTACTGTCTTTCGTCTTACAGAATCAAAGGAATGAACTTAATAGCATAAAACATATTTGAAAACATCTTTGTTGGAGCTGCCTGAAAATTTTAACAACTGTTTTTGATCACAAATGGCAATTTCATCAAATAAAAAATGTTTTCTGGAAGAATGTTGATTATTTTCAGCAGAATAAAATCCAATAGTGCTTCAGAATTTCTTGCTTTCATTTTACGCTTTTTGAGATTAAGCAAGAAATCGTTCTTAATTCCAGTTTGAGTTTTTCATACTGATTTGATACTTTGAAATGACGTGATTGCCTATGGAATACAAATTTCATTTTATGACTATGTCTAATCTTATTGATCAAAGTAGTTCAATATTCTATTTTGCTCTTTGGTGAAATAACCAATGTGAGTAGCACTGAAGAGAACACTTCAGTCCTACTTAGTTCAGAAAACTTACTTAGCAGCAGTTTCTGATTATTTTTTAAAGATTGTAAAGAGCTTAAATGTCATTAACTTTCTTTACAGAAAGAAAAAAATGCATAGTTTTTCATACCTGTTACAGCAGATTGGTTTATGAGCAAAATTACAAAGAAGCAAAGAACTTTAAGCAAATATTTGCCCTTTTATGGGGAGAAAAATGTTAATTTTTGAAGTAGAATTATACCAGAAACCTGTTAGAAGTGTTCTATTTATGCAGTCATGATAGAGCTCATAATCATGATTGCGCACTGCATCGCAGGGGATAAATAAAAGCGCCGGAGGCTTCGTTGAATTGTGTAAAATATTACAAAAGCAGAAATCATTAAGAACTGAAGTGAGATAAAGCTGTTCCCTGAGCCAAAGCAGAAGCACTTTCATTGTTCTTTAAGAATGACTTGCAGAGAGATGACTTTACAAGTTGATCCAGGCTGCTCTGTAAAGCTTCACTGATGCAACTGATAAGCAGTAAATTTAAGTAATTAAAGGTCTTGAGATCTGCAGGAATTGCTGTCTGACAGATAACAGAAATACAACCATTGCATAAGGTTATTTTGTTATTGCAGAACAGCTCAGCAGCATCAGCATGACTGGTCATGTCACTACTGCGCTTCATAGTTTGGGTACTTGGTATGTTTGTAGCAGAGTTGCCCATTAAATTTTGTCTCCAAGCTCTGACATTTATTCTTTTTGTAGAATTGGTTTCTGTGCTGCTACTGATTTTTGAGGAGCCCCTTTTCCCTTTGCAAACAAACCTCAAAATCTTGTCTTTCACAAGTGGTCATAACACCCCAGAACAATTAAAAAGTACTTTAACTACTTAGCACTACAGAATCACTTATATGGGCAAATAACATGGCAGTGTCTCTACTCATAGTCTACACATTAGTATAAATGAAGTGCTTTGTCAGCCCAGAAGGTGAGCTGCACAATTCCCTTTAATGTCCAACCAGACCTATATCCTAGATGAAAGGCAGTGTCTTTCCTCCTCTGAGTCTCTCTGTACATCTGCTGTCTATGCTTTGAACTCGGGTTCTGTATTTTACCTGTGACCACTGCCTTGGAGGGAGAAGCAAGGAGGGACGGAAAGGCACCTAGAAGCTTTGTTAATGTCTCTAAAGAACAAATCCTGGAGGTTGCTGCAGGCTGTTTGGGACTGTTAAGATTTGCACCTCACCCCAAAATTACATGTGTCCATCTACTACAAGTTTTAAATCAGTAAGTTATGGTGCTTATTCTTCTTTCCAGCCTGACATTTGATTACTACCATTAAAACTAAGCCAATAAACCCATGAATTATGTCCGTTTTCTTGCTTTCAATCTGTGAAGGCATTTATGTAATATGGTTTTGCCACAGAAGAAAGTTCAGAGTGCAACCCTTTAGTTGGCCATCACCATTATTCATGCAACTTCCGCTGATGATTTTACCAACATCTTTCTGGAGTAGGTTTTTCTAGACTTCATGAATAACAAAATAGGTGGGTATTGCAAACTGATGCAGATGAAGTACCCTAAAGTGGTAGGCAGAAGTTGCACCAGCATCTCCTTTGCTGTCATTGTCCTTTTCTTTCTTTGCTTCTTTCCTTCCATTTTGCTGCTGTTTGAAGCAACTTGTGAAGTTCAGTTCTGTCACTTCACATGACATTTCTTGAACCTTTCAGATCATTTCAGGTCTGTGGAGCTTGTGCTTAGTAGGATTTGTATGGAGTTTGGGGCTCATCTAGTCTTCACAGACCAAATCCAGTATTAAAACAAAGCTGCCAGGCTTTATTCAGTTGTACCGTTTTATTGTGAACTTCAGATGGGCAACTCTGAAAGATGATGCTTGTAGAGGGAAAAGATGACACTCAAACAGCAAAAGAAAACCTGGCATCAAAACCACAAATATGTTGTGACAATCATACATGTCACTTGGAAATTCTTTGTAGGGGCTTGAAACTAAATTTTCTTCCATTTATTTTATTTACTTCTCCTCTTTCAGAGTGCCTCATCAGCACAGCATCAAACACAGAACGAAGTGAATCAGCAAGAGTTCTGCTTTTTTATAAATGAAAATGGAATCTTAGTAGATTTCTCCTGTGATAATTAGAATCTAAAACCACATTAAAGCATAGCTCTGGCACTGAAAGCTGTCTCTGAATTGTGCTTCTAATCTCAAAGTGATTCTTTCCCCCCACTCATTATTCTTTCCTACAGTAGATCAGTGCAGATTTCCATGTTCAAGCACATTCAGTTTTGTGAAGCTTGGACTTTGGCTGAGCACATTTTAAATGTTTCTAGGTTCTTGTTGGTAGCTGGATGTTCCTAAGTGGCAGTTTTTGCGTACTGCAGCTCCTAATGGATCCAGACTAGGCAGAAATGCAAAATTTCTCGGGTTTTAATCTGTGAGAAAAACAAATTGCACTTGATACTAATGATAAACTCATTCGTATTTCAGCATCATTGGAATTATCTTATTTGTTGTTTTAATGGGAGTGTCTCTGTTGCAGTCTGTTTTTGCTTTCTCGCTGGTGCGAAGAATTCGAATCTATGAACACGGTGCCTCAAGGCATCAAAATTGTATTTGCTATGTTGCGAATGAACTGGACTTGGTGCTGCTGCAGGGAGGTAGATTTGGCCTCATTGGGAGTGACTGTTGATGCACCCCCTAAGTAAGCAATCGATAGTATTGATCTTGCTCGGTGAATTGTGTGCTGCTCGCCAGTCATGGCACATGCTGCAGACTAATAGGGGAATGAGACAGCTCACCAACCTGCTGCTGCCTAGAATTACAAGAATTAGAAGTGGCTGATGTTGAGAAAGCTAAAGAATTAGCTATTACCTGGGTTGGTGCAGTCTAATCAGTGGCTAAAGATGATGCACATACTTGCCTCTGCAGGAGCTGTCCTATTTCTACCTGTGTGCTTCATGAGGACCTGCAGCCTCTGAGATGACTGCTATCTTTTAAACTGTTGTCCTCAAGTGCTGAAGTGTGAGCCGGATTGCCCTGTGACAGATGCAGTCTTGCACAGATAAAAGAGATAATAAAAGCTGACAAACTTTCGCTTATAAACTGAATTTTCTAATAGCTTTTAGTTGCTTTAATTACTTTCTATGGGTACAAGGAGAGCTTTAGTATAAATATTAATGTTATGAATGAAACATGAGATCCTTTCATCTGAGTACTGTCTTCAGATTCACTTAGAGTTTCCTTCTGGTAGAATGATTGATGGAATGTCTTGTTCGGAACTGGACAAAAATTGTAGTTAAGAAATAGCATCAATTTTAAAAGCATTTAGGTCTTGATGTGTTGATAGCAAGAGTTGAGCACATTTTACATGTCTTTCAAATAATGTCTGGTAACAGTTGACACAGTGTCACTTGCAGACATTAGGAAAACTTCTCACATATTGACAAATGTTTCCTTTTCTATTTCCTCATCCTACTTCAGAATCCATTTTCCTTCCCACAAAACCATGCTATGTATTGCAAAGCTTTTGCTGCAACAATTTCCTGATGAGAAACTTCCAATCACCTCGCATTCCTGTGTAAGAACAAGAAAGAAATCCTTACACTTAAATACACTTTTGATAATTCTCTAGAACAAGTGACAATTGTTCTTACTCACCCATGCATACAGTTTATACCTGACAGTGTCCAGCTGCTTTCTCAGCTCAGATAATACAGGATGCTGACCAGGGCTGGAAACATTTGCCAAGCTGATGCAAAGATTTTCTCCAAAAGCCTGTTAATATGCTGGCATTGACCTTTTGGCAGAAAGTGACTTCTCCCATAAGTGCCTTTTATACCCTGTCCACCAGAGCAGGAATACTCCGGGTTCGAAATACAAAAGTAGCATCAATAGTTTGAACATAAGATAGTTGTATGGGAGGTTTTCTTCTGAAGTAGCTACGTGTTAGAGTGACAATACTGAAGTTCTCTGCTGAGAAATCTTAGGAGACTGTTTCTAGAGAGTGTATGAAGCTCTACAGAAAAGTATCTCAGTATTCAATATTGAAATTCCTGGTTACGGGTTAGATCCTTGGGATATGTCACTGTAACACTGGAGACAATTTATCCGCTGAGTCCTACTGTAGTGGAGCATGGTCTTCTTGAATGGATGGGAAACCCTTTGCAATTTGGCAGAGAGGCTCTCTACGGACAGTCAGCTCCTAAATCTCTCCCCCACTGTTGTTTTGACAATTATTTATTTTCTATGGAGAATATTTTTCTTCCTAGGAAGAATATTTTTTCCAGCAGCACCCAGCTCCCAAAATCTAAATCTTAGCTGATCCCTTCCTTCATATTTGACCAGGAATCATAAAAGCTGCATGCGGACATTTTTCCACTGAAAATAAGTGTGACAATAGGATAATTATATTTTCAAACACTTCTGCATATGTATTGTCATCCATAAGTTTACTTCAACTTTAAATACTGATGTGCACATTTCTGTGTGTATGTGAATGTCCCTGGCTGCTTGTTGGTTTTGAACAGATTTCTCTCCTATGCTAATGCAAAGCTTTGAAAAATCAATTCTTTGGAGTTAAAGCAGTATTGCTAGGAAGAATTATCATCACTGGCTTTAATGTACTCAGGAACCAAATATAGCATCCTTAATCAGTCATAGCAGAAAGCCTTAAACAGGGTGAGAGATACTTTATTTCACATTAGCTATTTTTTAAGTGAAAATCAGCAGCTATTCAGTAGAGTACATGAACTTTGTGAGATAGGTCGTGGGTCTTTTTACTTGTCAGACAGTTTCATGTACCATACGGAGTCTTAGTTGACAATTTAAGTTAGAATATGGCATCATGTCTGATACTTTTACTAAACATGATGAATCTCCTTTAACTTAGGTTTCACGGTCACATTCTGTAGCCTTTACACAGACATTATGTATGTTTATATGTTTAAAGCCCCAACAACTATTTTTAAAACCCATTTTTTCAGGGTCCTGAATATTTTATTATTACAAGTGCTACAGTGTTGTGATTTTTTATGATTATATATTGCTACACCTACATGTAGATTCTTTTTTATAAAAGCTATTTGATACTAAAATGCAGAATAATTCAAGATTGTTTCCTAAAGATGTGAAGTGGAAAACAATTTATACAGGTGCCAGTTGAGTAGAGGTTCCTGCAAGTCCAGGAACAGCCTTTTTGCCTTCTATGAAGGGCGGTACCGGCAAGATAGTTGCTAACCGAATCCCTCCTGCTATCAGACTGATGGAACTGAGAAATGTAAAGGTAAGACTTAGTGCTGTGTTTCTTTTGAAAAGGTGTCTGCACTTCTCCCTTGATTCTGCATTTTCTTTACAACCTCCAGGTTTTCATTTAAAAATAACTTTCTCCTCCTTTCCTGCCAGGAAGTTATCAGCTATCCTTGTGTAAATCTGTGCTGACACATGTTAATTCAACCTCACTGAGGACTGTCTGCTTTTAAATTGCAGTGGCAGCAAATCCATAAACGGTAGAATTTACTGAGGGTCACAGCAGTATTAAGATGCATCAGCACAGCAATCCCAAACCCTGATCCTGCAAATGGGCACGCTCACAGGCAACCAGCTGAAGCTCTGAAGAAGGTATGAGATGCTTCTAAGGATAGGGATTAAGCACTGGTCTTATAAAATGAGCATATTTATTCAGTGAGAATAAAGACCCTGGGGGGAGCTTAGCTCACTGGAGTTTAATTCATCTATCAAGTCATACATAAACCACATTAAAAGGTATAGGGTCAATTCTGGAAATGTGTAATGTATTATGCAGTACCTTGTGCAAGCATTGGTGTCTTTGGTCCTCTGCACAGTGCCTCTGGTCTTGTATAAGTTCCCAAATAAATGCATGTTAGGGGTAGAAATACCCATTAGAGGACTGTAGATGAGCATGTCGATGAGCATAGACGATCACACAGATGAACAAATCCCTCAAGTTGACCTCTTAGCTGCCTATGGGTGCAAAGAAAACAGATTTTAGAAGTTACCTAATGAGGCTTTTGACCTAAGAAAAAAAAAACCCAAACAAACCTTTTTCTAAGCATAGAATCAGAGGATGTTTGGGTTAGAAAGGACCTTTAAGATCATTTAGTTCCAGCCCCCCTGCCATGACCAGGGATGCCTCACACTGGACCATGTTGCCCAAGGCTCTGTCCAACCAGGCCTTGAACACTGACTTTTTATTGTGCACTGAGTATAAAGAAAATCTTTCTTACATAGTATTTCCTTATACAACAGCGGTCCTTTATCAAGCAGAAATAGAATAGGGTTCTTTTCCTCCTTCATCCCTTAGCTTCAGACAAGCTTTTTAATATCTTTTAAGAGTCTGTCACAGATTTTCACCAGTGATGCTAAAATAAAGACTAAACATTTATAGCAAATAGCACTTGAATTTGTCCTTCAACCTTTCAGGAGCTGGGGGAAAGGGAATATTCACCTAATGCCCGCATTTACTAGCCTCTGAGGAACTCTGAGGGAGAAAGAGTGTTTTTCTCTTAGTAGTAATGGTCTGGCCAGGGGAATGCCATTTAGCACCAAGGGGTGTCAACATCACAGAACATTTGCTAATTTCATCAAGATTAATATAATCCTTGGCACTGGGTCCTAAATCATTGGTGACAGCTTATGGCAAAATGGGAAATAGCACAGGGACCAATGACACTTGTTACAGCTTTCCCTTCAGCAATAGCACTTCTGACGTATTTATCTTAATTAGCAGCAGCAGGAGGAAGAGAAAGGAATAGAGACAGAGAAAATTCAATTGAGTTTGAGCAAGATCATAATTAAGAGAGCGTTCACTGTACAATTCCAAATGTAGGTTTCTGACAGAGAAAAAGAAACACAATTCACTTAAAGGCAAAAAAATGTAATGATGTTTAATGGAATGTTTTTCATTGTTTTTCTTTTTTTAAGTGTCAGCTCTAATTTCCATCACTGTGTTACTCATTCAGAAAGGCTCTCATTCCTTCATAGAGAAATCTTAGCAATGGCAGAAAGAACAACAAAAGTAGTGTCATTGCTCAGAGGTGAAAACTGAATCATGCAAGTTAAGCTTGAAATGCCTTTAAAACCAAAAAATGGTGGAATTAAACATAAAATATCCCTTTTTAGAGATTATTTATTATCTAATTGTTTTCTGGGTTGGTGAATTGTCTTTATCTCCAGTAAATACCAGAGTGCAGAGAAACTGAGTAACACCTCTGTGTATCCCCACTTTTACTGATATATGCTTATGAAAGTAAAACAGATTCTAACAGTATCAGTAATATGTCTAACTATAGTTTATCACTAATAGTTTATAAACATCTATAATTTTAAGTTATTTAAATTAAACCCAGAAGTCCCAATGCTTCCAAGTCTTCTCATTTTGCTCTTCAAAATACCATGTGAATTTTGCGCATAAACAAATCAGTGATCTAGAATAAGTGAGTTTTGGGAGTTTTTTTGTCCTGTTAAAGAAGTGAAATAGCACAGAAACTGATGGAAAGCACAAGGAAGGTACTAGAAAGGGGAGATTAATAAAGGGCTGGATGAATAGTCATGGAGGAGGAGGTTCTGCATCAAATTACTGCAAAGTATGTTTTGAGCCTTTATAGAGACAAGAGTGGGCAACATCCAGTAGCTCAAGACTTGTAAGGTTAAATGATTGTGAGAAAAAGATCTCCACAATAATAAAGGCCTTGTAAAATCTCCTTTCATGTTCAAGCTTTGGAATTGCTTATTTTCACCAATGCCTGTGCAAAATTAGGTACAATTTCTTTATATAGGGGATTGTTTGATGGAACTATATGTACAAAAAGAGTATTTATGTGGGTTACAGATTGTTGCTAGCATGCATCACATGATTATTATGTGCCTAAAGTATGAAAATAGTCTGCACTCTATAGGAAAGCTGATAGTTGAAGGCAAACTTAGTGCATAGCATTGCTGCTCTTGCCGATATTTCTGCTCCCAGCCTAACTGGATTGCTTCTGGGAGGTGAGCAATATTAAAGCCATCTTTTTTCCCTGCTGTCAACTGCATGAGGTGCATTTCCCCTTTATTGACAAGCATCTAATAAACTCAGATCTGTTCACTTTCATCTTTTGGAGATACTGTACTTATATCAAGGCTTTTTCGTCTTGCAGATAGATTTCCTCTTCTGTTACATAATTGGGAAGCATAAAACCTTGACCAGCTTTAGTTGGTAATCATTATTACAATTCACCTGACAGAAGAGCATGTGCTTGCTGCGGAACCTATGTAGAAATAATCTTTATGAAACCCTAACTTCTCCTGGGGGAAGAAGAGTGCATTTGAGAATTAAATGTTTAAAGATTGAAGTTAACTGTTAATGAGGGAACTGTGAATATTTAAAAAACCCAAAACAAACCAAAACACAATAAATCCAGAAGAAACTCTAAAGCTTGCAGGAATATGTGGTTGCAGGGCTCTGTACTGACCGCTGGCTTTCAGCATTTACAGTTTGTGTGAGCAATGGGGAAACTTCTGGCTCAACCTGTTCCAAATTTTGTGTGAATTGAGCAGGTTCTTTTTAGTATTAGATTCACTCTGTTAGTAATTTGTAACACCCGAGCTGGGGGGTTCACTTGTGGGTGCGATCAGACAAACATTGTGAATAAGCAGCCACACCCACCTTGGGGAAGTAAATTTGAATTTAGGTAACTTGCTAAGAACATGCTTGTGGATAATCCAGGCAGACTGTAACAAGACTCATTCTTAATCTCCCCTGAGGAAGTGCAGCAGTGGAAAGCATGACACAGCCATGACTGAAGCCACACTGCTCCTCCAACTGCAGAGGCAGCTGACCTGTTCTAGAAAGCGCTCACCTTTAGCTGGTGAGAGTGTAAATAGGTGGTTGGATGCCACGAACATGAATTCAAAATCTGGGTTTCAACCATTCCTGGAGCTTCAGTCCCTTCCAACTTGAGTTGTTCTGTGAACTCATGCACTTAAATTACACATCTTCAATCCAGCAAAATATATGGTTTAATGATGAGAAAATACTGAGTAGACTGGTGGCTTTCTCAGGGCTGAATGTGCTTCAGTGCAGTGAGTGAACTCTGTGTATTGTGTGTGGACAGGCAATGCATTGCCCTGCTGCCTCACTCCGTGTGCCAAACAAGCTCTGCAGGTTGGGAGCGTGGTTTGGTACCTGCACAGCGATGCAAAGCCAGGGTGCCTTTCTCCTGCTCCTTTGAATGCAGTAGAATTAAATATTTAGAAAATTATCTCCTTCCACTTTGGTGTACAACTGTTGCTAGAAACACTGGATAAATGTGAAGGGAAAGGATTGATGTGCATGCATTTTCTCCCTGAAGTATTTTAGTTTCTCTGATTTTGGCATTTCTTTGGCATTTCAGTAGTTTTTCCTTTTTCGTTACCTTTGAGATTAATGTTCACCTGCCACCTACTGAAGTGACTTTATTTTGATATGTGTCAGTTTGAGATTAACATACAAAAGGATTCCTGCCATCTAGCAATTAGTCTCTTGGAAAAATTAAAACCTTCAACACATGTAATAGGACTGAAATTTTTCAGTAGCTTTATCTCAATCTTAAACTGGAATAAACCCACGTAACTTCATAGCTGCGATTAAAATCTATTACTTTACTAGAACATGCTCCTATTAATCAGCACAATTTTCACTGTCCTGTTTCTTAATTTATGCTCTTTTTCTTCTCCCACCCACCTTTCTTGTTGTGCAAGATCTGATTTCAGTTAAACACTTGTTCTGTGCTTTATCAGTAAAATTAGTTTTCCTATAAACACTAATAAGGTCTTTAAGCCATGTTCTGCAAATATCTGGAAGAGGTCAGTTATTTTTGCTTGTATTTGTTTTCAGTGAACTATGCAGTAAAATATTTACTCTCCTTTTTGAACAATTTGTATTTTGGTTTCTTGTATTTGATGCAGTGAGTGACACAATTTAGATTGGATTGCATGAGGCTACTTACTCACACGCACTCTAATGCAGAAGTAGTTACACTCATCATGTTCTGTAAGATAACCCATGTGATACCAAAATAATTTGAAATTATTACAGTGTTTCAAGGAGAACAAAAAATTGATACCATATTTGAGTATGATTTTCTGTGAGATCTAATGAGAAACTTAAGTGCTCTTCCACTTAGACTCTAAATTAGGAAAATACAGGAAGGAGTATAGAACTACATGACATAGTTCTTGACACTTGTGGGTCTGCTAACTAATCCTGACCCCACTCAAAACACTTGGGTTTCTGTTTCCCTTCAAGATGGACACAGTGAAGATTTCTTCTGTGAAGCACTTCTGTCTCTGAACTGGAATTGCTATGGAGGAGTAGCAGCCCTATACCACAATAATATTTTGAATTAGGGACTTGCTATGAAAGTAGTTAAACTCTGGAGAATGTGAGATATGGAATGTAATGCACCCTCTATGGTCACAAATAAATATGGACAACTTATTTCTAATAGGTACCAGAAATCTGCTGGAGGCTCCACACTACAGCCTTCTCTCTCTGGGAGAATTCTGTGCACCTACAGGGGCTGGGTAACTTTGGGTATACCTAAGTACAGAGACCATTGTTTTCTATCACATCTGGTGGTTTTGCCCTGGATAAGTCAATCCATACTGCTTGATGATTCTCTATTTTTCCAGAAAAAAAGAACACTGATTTTAAGGAGAGAAGGAAGGGGAGAAATCAGCTGGTCCTTAGTAAATGTGGCTTGTATGCTCATGGAGGAGAGACATGGGGCAAATCTTCAGGCTGTTGCCTCCAGGGTGCCCCTTGAGCACTTCGTTCAAGGGCTAATGTGGAAATTCTATGTGGTGTGGGTCCTGTCCTGGTCCTTTGCACAGGGGAGAGTTTTTCCTCTGGCATAACAAGGGGCTACAATAGCTGCTACAAACATTTGTTATTCAGCTTCTGGTCTCTTCATGCCTCACAGGTACTCCACGGGGAGCTTCCCATGCTGCCTACTCTGAGAAGTGGAAAGTTTTGTGCATATATTCAGTTAATTCTGAAATCTCAGATGTCATCTCCTCAGCCCATTTCCAGAATTATTTATGTGGAACCACATCCTGCAGCCATGATGGAAATGGAAAAAAGGTAGGAGCTGGAAATAAAACAAAAGAAAACCATTTTAAAATCCCACAGTCGCTGCTTTCCCAGCCCGAGCGAATGATCGCCTGCCTATGGGAACCTGGGCAAAGCTCTTGGTTCTGTGCCTTTTTAGACTCATTTCAGGAGTCACAATTTCAAGTTGTATGAGATAAGAGTATGTGTTTTTCAGCATACTCTAATTAGCTGAGGTCTTCACAGCATTCTTAACTTATTTATCCATAGCTCTGAGAAATACGGACCCTCCCTCAGTCCAATTACTGGATTTGTGTGGGTTTTGTTATTTGCAAGAGATGCTTTCTTGGGTTTTAATATTTAAATAGTCATTTTCAGCTCTCTGATATTGTGCCATTTCTTCCCCCCTCCCAGTTCATCTTTCCTTGTCATGAAACTGAGATCTCTTGTGATTTGTGGCAAATTTCCCATGAAGCTCTGTGACTAATCCCAGTCTCACCAGTGTGTTTATTGCTTTGGTGTCTGGTGGCAACTGTACAGCAGATGCATGATTTTCAAAGGGAACATACTGGGCAATATCTGCTTCAGCACCCTCTCTTCTCTTTCACTTTAGGATGCTTTGGGGATTTGTTTTCATTCAGGAGATAGTGGTTAAGCATAGTCCTGTCCTATTGCTTTGAGAACCAAACCTTTTTTTTCTGGTTGGTGGGCTGAGAAGTACATAGCAAGTATCTTATTTTTAGTGTTTCTTTCAAGTCATTAAAGTTACAGAAATTAATTATCATATGTGCATAAAATTCCCTTAACCAAATTGCATTTCTTCCTGGGGAGATTACTAAGCAGATTTCATTCCATTACTGTCATTGCACTCTAAGGGCAAACGTTTGTATTGTGTTATCTCACCTAAACTTAGGAGACCAAAGTCTTGTTTTATTAAGTATCTCACACACACATCTACAGTTCCTCCAGCTCTGGCTTCCTTCATATCAAACAATTCTCTGCAGGGAGTGAAGAAAATACTTCTAAGCCTATAATGTTCATCTTTCTCTGACATGCCTGGTTGTGATATATTAATTATTTTAAAATAACATTCATTAAAACTGTGCTTGTCCTTTCAGGATTTTAAAATCAATGTCAGAGAAAATGAAAGCCTTTGTTTCAAATTCTCTTTCTGATTATCTTCTCTCTAATTGACTTTTGCTCCTTTCCAGTCAAGTTTTAATTTCCTCATGTGGCTATGTGAGGCTGTTTCAGTTTCTCTTTTTTTCTGTCTGGTTTTGCATTTCTGGCCCACTGTTGTGTAACTGATTAATTTTCGTTGCCTACTAAATACTGTGCAGAGTGACACCCCTAAGATGTGCCTGTGGAAAAGTCATAAATGGTGCCTTGCTTTCGAGAGGTGCTTTGCTTTTCAAGAGATGCTCAGTACCTCCATGGACATCAGCGGGTACAGGGGCAGGTCAGGATTTCTTTTCAAGGTTTCACGGTTCACGGAGCCACCCACTGATGCACATGGCCATAGTCTGTGCAGAGACAGTCTCCCCATCTTTGAGCAATCTTTATGACAGACCATTATTAATTTTATGTGTTTCTGAATTATACATGAAATTCTAAGTTTTGAATTATACGTATAATCGTTCAGCCTGGGGACAGGGATAGGACAAAGGGGAATGGCTTTAAAATAAAAAAGGGTAGATTAGATGTTAGGAAGAAAGACGTAGATTAGGAAGAGGGTGCTGAGGCGCTGGCACAGGGTGCCCAGAAAAGCTGTGGCTGCCCCATCCCTGGCAGTGTTCAAGGCCAGGTTGAATGGGGTTTGGAGCTACCTGCTCTAGTGGAAGGTGTCCGTGCTCGTGGCAGGGATTGGAGCTGGATGAGCTTTAAGGTCCCTTTCAACATAAACCATTCAAGGATTCTGTGATTCTAGATGCTCTTACTAGTTTCAGGTATAAAACCCAGAAGGAGATCAGCTCCTTATTGAAGTAGAGTAGGTGAATGAAACTGTTTAGTTACCTGTGAAGATACCGAGTCATAGTTTTAGGTATACTAAAACTTTATCATGTCTGTACTGACAAAAAAAAATTGAGCATACAGTACCATTTAACAGACTGTCTCCCATTATTTTTTCCTGCTTTATGGGTTATGTTAACAGTCTGACAGACATTCAGAATTACTGCATGTTTTGATAGAAAAAAAAAAGGGATACAAAAAACTCCACCCCTCCTCCCCCCCAAAAAAATTACAAACCAAAACCATAACATGAAAATAAACACTTCATCAGCATATTGTAAAAATAAGCTTCATAGATGCACCTGATAAGTTAAACTGTTTTAATTATCTTAGTTATTGTCATGCTTTGTATTACTGTAAGGGAAGAAAAACAGAACCACCTGCAGGCTTTTGCAGTGCTGTGTCTCAGATAAATCATCTTCAAAAAGAAGCTTGCACTTAAATCAGTGTCTTCTATTCCTGGCTGTTAGATCGTGGTAGGCACCCCTGCTAATGCTGACCTCCCTGAAAACGCCCCTCTGAAGTTCCTTAGCTAACAGTATGAGAGCAGACCAAGGCACAGGTTGATTATAAAGCTGTCAGAGAACTGAACTGGGGGCTTTGATCCCTTTGCCATCTGGTAGTAGTGAACTTCTGTTTCTCATTGCTCAAGGAATGCTATATGGCATCCCCGGTTACTGTATTTTGTCTAATGGAGAAAACCACTGCTGATTGGATGGAGTGTTTAAAAAAAAATCACTGCCACACTTGAAAGTGTAACATAAGGAGGAATGTATTTGTATGCATGGAGAGAACTTAATCCTAGTTGGTAAGCAGACTAAAGCACAAGTAAACTGGGAAAAAAAGGCTGTGTCTGAGAATGAATTAAACCTTTAGTGCTGGTAAATATTGGCTTCATCAAGCACAGTGCAGGTTGTAACATCTCCGCGGCAGATTTTGTTCTTTAATGCTTTCCTCAACATGAGAAGGAGCTGTTGTGTTCTACAGTACATCAAATACATGTTTGCCAGTGGACTTTATTAACTTATTAAATCAGCAAGATGAAATAGCCACTTTGTTCTATTTAATTTAAAACAATAAAACTAAATAATAAAATCGTGGCTTCACAATGTAGTCTCGTGTTAGATAAGAAAGTCTACTCTTCAGTATTAGAATTTCTTTTGGTGGCATTGCAGTTTAGTCTATCCCCATAAGACACTACATAAGGGTCTAGATGCTTGACAGCATATGCCATGTAATTAAATGTGAAAAACTTTTGCAACTAATAAGGTTATTAAATTAAATGCACACAAGCCTAGAAACTGAAATTTATTTAAAACCAACCAACCAACCAAAAACTCTTCTCCGAATTCTTTAGGCTGCATGTATCATATGTGGAGGTGAGTGTGATAACTTTGATGGGAACAAGTTCTTATTTTCCTAGATTCTCACAGCTTAAATCCCTATCCACCCTCTTGTGTACTTGTCCTGGTTTTGGCTGCAGTAGAATTAATTTTCTTCCTTGTAGCTGGTACATTGCTGTGTTTGGATTTAGGATGTGAGTGATGATAACACACCAGTGGTTTAGCTGTTGCTCAGCAGTATTTATACTAAGTCAAGGACATTTAAGCTTCTCACACCACTCCACATGGATAGAGGAAACAGAACACTTATGGTACAGGTTACATCTCCATATCCTATACTCAACTGCAGTAGGTATAAATGCAGTTCCGTCACAGTATTTTTTGAGCTTAAAATGCTGTTACCAATATTTGTAATGGTCTACAGCAAATTCCAAATTATTTGGGGACAAGTTTCAGTAAGACTATATTGATATTTGAGGGTGCAGTTCCATCTTTTACATCTGTGCTCATACTTTACTTAATCCACCTGTTTTTTCTGCCTGATAATGTACAGAACATTGAAGCGAATACAAATACTCCCAAATTCAAAATTCCGTGTGAGAATATGAAAACACAGGTGAAGTGTAGCTTTATTTGTTCTTTCCAGTAAAAATATATTTGATAATGCTTTAATACTGCTTTTGATGCAGTAGTTTTTAATAAAGGCTGCAGGATCTGAGACTCCCTGTAGTCACTCCCTGTGTGCTATAAAACCTGCATATGAGCCCTCTGCAAAGTTTATGGAAATGCGGCTTTGGGTATGAGATACTATTGCTCAGAAATAGCTGTAGCTGCTGACATTCTTGCATGATTTTACTTTACACACAAGTAGCACAGCTCGGAGTTAGGTCCGCTATCAAAAGCTATGGAAGGGATTTTCTACTGGTACATGGCTAATCAAAGTATAAGATACAGAATACTGTAAAGGTCACCATGGCAAACAGCTGTATTATATTTCACTGAATACATTAAGCATTTCATTTCTAATGTCTCATTCCAAAGACCAAGATTTTAATGAAACTGGAAAATGGCAGGAAGCTGTTTTATTTTCTTTCCAATCTGGCTGCACATTGCAAAGCAAATAGGCAGTTTCAAAGTCAGAGTGCCATTATGCATTGAGATCTTTCAGGCCATGTCAAGTCTTATTGGAACTGGCCACAGCTTTGCTAAACAGGCAGTGATTTGATTAATTTATTGCTATTTAATTCAAGTAAAATAATTAACACCTGCTGCCTACAGGAGTTCCCTCTTTCTTCTTCTTTGTAATTTTCAAAATGAAAGATGATATCAGGACCCACATTCCATATTCCTGAAGAGGAGGTTCACTGTTCTTCGTGGGGTTTATCTGAACTTCACTGGGGTAATTAGTGCTCTGTAATGGAAAATGGATCACAACTCTGATTTTTGTCACGTTTGCACTGGCCATCTTTGCAGTGATGTGCAATGTGCTACCTGAATTTTATGACTACATTAAAGTCATAATGACAGGCTTGATGACTGAAATTAAATGCCTTAAGGGGTTTATTTTTTATTTGTGCTGAGATTTCACTTAATACAAAAGATATCTATCAAAGCTTCTTATTCGGAGCTTACCATGGCAAAACCATGTATCACAGCATGCCTCAGGACAGCAGGACAGTGAACTGATGGCTGGTGGCCACCATCTGCTGCTCTTCCCTGAGAGCCCCACAGCCTGTCCCCCGTGGTCCCAGACCCTCTTTGAATGAACAATGAAGATGTCAAATGCCATGACAAAAATGAATATCTGGAGCAGCAGCACGTGCATAGTAGGTCACAGTGTGGAGTGGGGTGGAGCTCCTCACTTAATTCTGCCACTTGTTTGGATACTGTGGTGCAAAGAGCTGTTCTTTAGGTGGGTGGACAGTGCTCTGTATGGATAGAGGATCTGGATATAGGCCCTGCCTTGCCCTTGGTTGCTTGCTGTGCCCCAAAGATTAGGTTAGAATTTTTTATAGGTAGGAATTACGTGAATAAAGGCTTTGGGCGCAGAGTACAGCACCAGCATCCTGCACGTGTAGTTTAGCTTGCGTTTTTTTTCCTTAGAACTGGTAGAAATCTGATGATGAGATTTCACATTTAAACAAATAGATAAAAATCATAAGAGCAGCAACTATGTTTTGGTTTATTGCTATATTTATAGCCTCAGGTTATAGATTTATGAATAAAAAGAAACCTGATGAGGATAAATGCAAAGTCTCTGCTAGTCCATTTAAAACCACAAATCTACAGTACACAGCTTCTTCATCAGACTGAGCTGACGCACAGGTGGTGTATCAGATTTGTCAGTGTCTGTCAGATGTTTAATTGGATAATTTGTGGATGAGCAGGGATCTTTTTGAGTAGTGATTTGACATTTTCTGCTGTGTGTACCTCTGAGAGCCCTCCCCTTCTTCAAGTATGTAAGGGACTTGATTTTGTTTTGAGTAGCTCTGATTTAGAGTTCAGTCTATAGCGGCTATAGATTATTCATGATTCAGCCTTTTTCTTTGGATAGAGAAAATTGTGCCACCATCTCAAATCTTACGGCAAACATTTCCCATTTCCACTCCTACTGGGGCAAATGAAAGAAGCAAATATGTATTTTTCTTGTAAGTCCGAAAGCAGTCGTGCTGCTGTGGAAGAAGAGGTAATGCCAGGTGCTCCGTGCTGTTTTGTCATGTCCCAAGCTCCAGGGATCCAGGTTCTGCTCACTGGGCAAAAACATTAAGCTGTGGATATGCCTGCAATTGCAATGAATGAGGGATCTTTTCCAAGAATGCAGAGTGCTTCAGCAAAGTTGGTGCAGGTTGTGTACTGGAATCACAAGCAGATAACAGCATATGTTTTAGCTTGAGTATTCAAAACCAGGAGCTTTCAGGATTCAAGGTCTCCTGCTCTGAGTTACCTTCTGGGGAAGCTGCTTTCCACATGCAGAAAGACCCAGGGGTATTGTTGCCAGGCTGAAGTTGTTTATTTTGTGGAAGTCCTCCAAAGTGTCCCAACTAGTTTTGTATCCTCAAAATTCTTGGTCCTTTAAAAATAAATAAACCCCCAAGAAGCTGTGTTGCAGTTCAGTACGTGCGCAGAAAACTCCCCTTCAATTTTTTTCTTGGATATCCGTCTTTGGGGGACTATAATGGTGTAAGGGCAGTGTTCTTTGGATTTATTTTCTGCTGTAAACTCAGGGGTGGTTATTTCTGCACATTGTTACACGGGCAGTTTATTCAACTGGCACTTGGAGAATGGAGAAAGCAGGTGTGCCAATGGAGGTAGGATTATATGTTGAATATCAAAGGCTAGTGTTCAGAAACTTGGTTCTTTAGGAGGTGTGATGAGGCAAAACAGTCCGACCAACCTGGATGATGTTTTCTGTACAGAAGGGCTAGTTACTGTGAACCTAGCTAAGGACCAAGAACAAGCTACTTGCTGTGGGGTGGATACAGGCTCTTATTAATTGCCCCAAATGTATTTTCTCATGACTTTTCCTATATAATATTTTTTCTGACAGTCATGATTTTCAGGAGTTTTACTGAGGGGCACACTGTTGCAGTACAGAGGATGCCTGCGTGGGGGTTTTCCATTGGAAATCATGCTTCCTTTCTCACCCCAGGTTTCTGGAGATGATACTTTAGTGACAGCTACTGTGCTTTGGGGAATTTTGATGTACTTCAGTAAGTGTGGCTGAAAATAGTAATTTGAGAAAATTCTTATTTCGCTTTGCTTTTAAGTTTCCTATTTATTTCCTACTTATTTCACTTCTTCAAGTGAAGGGCCTTTGGATGAATTATTGCTCATTTTCTGTCTAAGCTGAGGTTTGCTGTGTTGTTCTCCTTTATCATCCCCTGTGTCTGACCAGTTCCTTCGACACTTTTGTAATGAACCTGTGCTCTTCAAATACCCAGGGAATAAGCATATAAGCTGATACAGTGAGAACTGAGTGTTTGTTTCTCCTGCTCAGCTGTTAAGATCTGTTGCAGCATGTGGCTGCACTTTGTCTTTCTCTCATGCATCAATATAAATACATAGGCTGGCATAATTGTGAAATGTACCCTTCCATTTTATTTCCTTATCTACTTCTTTTCCTAGATAGATGCAGCCTGATACAATTCTTCCTTACATCAGTGACAATTTCAGATCCAAACTCCTATTTTCTCATTATCTGTCTCATTCAGGTTACTTGTTTTACTACATTCATTTCTGAATATAGAATTTAGCAATTCACGTTGCGAAAGGGAGTGAACTGAGGAGAAGGGAGAAAAGAGAAATGTATATGGAAATTATTAGCCTACTGCTTTATATGAATGTAGAAATTTGAACTAAACATATACACATATATAGGCATATAGGAAATGAGAAAAATTTAGCACCATAGAATATTTTTGATGCCTTTGGTAGGAGAATTTTAACAAGTTTCTTGAAAGTTTTAGACGACATTTTGAGAAAGACTTTGAATTTAATACAAACAAGCAACCCATCACCACAGAAATGCACACAATAAATAGATATGCTACTTAAATGGAATTAAAAGTTCTTTTTCATTATGTCAACAACAAATTCTGTAACTCCCTTTAATTGTAATAGATGATATACAGCTACAAAGTGAGGATCTGCGCCGTGGAATATTAGAACAGATGCACTATTGCCTCAATCCCGCCTGCTGCTTTGTGTGGGCTGAGGTAAAATTGTCTATCTTCAGAGATATTGATGTTCACTTAATATATTAATTTGTAGATTTGAGGTCTAAGATTGTTCATCTTTTTTGCTATACTGCAGGCTGTTGTTTACTTGCGTTGGTGCTAAACAGTAACCATGCAAGTATAATGAATGCATTGATTAATCATTTCACTGTAAATCATTTCTATTCCAAATTAAGTGGCTTGAAAAATAGTTGAGAACAATGGGGGGGGGGGTGGTGGTGATGGTGTTTTATTTATGGGTTTATTCCCCTTGTCAGTGCCTGAGCCTGCTGGAACTCACTAGGCAACTGTTTTGTCCAGCCCAGTTCCTAACCAGAGAAGTCAAACCCCCCTGATAAAAGCAGGGACAGCATCCAGATACAAAATTTACATGTCAAGAAAACTTAGTCTATTGTAATGTCCCTGAAGGAGAAGACTCTGGAATAGCACCAGAGGAGGATAAAAAGTTGGGTATTTTCTTCCTTTTCTCTTTTCCTTTTTCCTTTTCTTTCCATTTTGGAAGAAACGCACTCATATAAAGCCTGTCACCTCAGGGTGTCAGCACCTTCCAAAAGGTCTAAGGCTCAATAAAAGTGTTCCCCTGCAGACTAGATGGTATTTGGGTGTTCAGCATTACAGTCCGAAGCCAGTTAGTTAACGCTTTCCCCTGCAGAGGGTCTCTCTGAGTGATCCCTGAAGCCTTTTCAGATTCTCCTGGAACACTCTGCTACTACAACTGATAGTAATGAGCACTTGCACAATGCTTTTTATCAGTAGGCCTGTAAGTGCTTTGCAGAGGAAAGCAGTACCACGATGTGCACTTTAGCTGGGGAAGTTGTGGCACGGGAAAGTGCTATTAGAAGAGTGGGAAGTAAAAGCCAGATTTCAGGACTCCCTGCCCTGGGCTCTTTGGAACTTTGCCAGGCAAACAGGCTCTAAACTAGTGCAAGATCCTCAAAAGGCTTCTCAAGCCTCTTATATCAGCACTCGGTGTGAAGGATATCAGAATTGGGACATTGTATGATCTCAACCCTATTTGTCTGGAATTAAGTCTTAGTGCATAATAAAGGCAGATGAGACAGTGGCTTTCTTAGAAAACACTATTCCACCCAACAAAATGTTTCTCTACAGTAGCGAAGAGCAGGTTTTATTTCTGCCAAAATCTTTGCAACCAAATGGCCAAAACTCATCTGTAGCCTGGCAGCCAGTATGTATTATCCTCAGTTCCCTGCTAAACTATTAAAATTAATCAGGTGGCAAACTTTCTTTATAAAGCCAGATCAAGCAAACAAGAAATCCAGGCTCCTACTATGGGAAACATCAGTAAATAGGGCAGTACAATAAAATGTCTGAGGAAGCTCTCCAAAAGCAAAGTCAAATCAAATTAAATTGCACATATACCAAACTATTTATTTTTGTATCGGATCTTTCATACAAAAGTATCACAAGCTATTATATGCTACATAATAAAGTGCAAATGCCACCAGCTTGGGGGTGAGACTTTGCTGTGTATCCCTTTGGCTGATCCATTAGTATTGGTGATGGTGTGGGAATCAGCACCTACAGGTAAATTATAACGAAGTTTGGCTCAGAGAACTTACTGCTCCTAGTAGATAAAGAAAGGTAGCTGAGGCCATTTTACCCTGGAATAGACTGTGACTTGACACAAGGTCTGGGAAGAGTCAGCAAAATGCAAGAAAAATTAGCCAGGCAGCAAGAAGAAATGCATCCAGGGATCGTTTATGAATAATAGAGTTAAGGTATACAGGTCACAAGCTCCTCAGGTCAAATGGACCTGAAATGAGGATAGAAAAGCTGAAACAGTGGCTCCTGGGAGCTATTAAGCATCCTGTAAGTGCCTGCGCTGCCAGGTGCTCAGACAAGGAGGTAAGTAAAGTGGTTCTGATTTTTCTGTGTCTGAGCCTGGCAATCCTTTCTCCAAAGGTGGTAGAGCAGGAAGTAATGCATTTGTTTCTGGCATGAGGAAACTCATCTGTGTGCGTGAGGCAGCCAGCATCCCTGTGGTGGATTCAGGCAGTCCTGGCACCGTTGCCACATCCAGAGCAAGGTATGTGCAGCTCTGGAGAGATTTGTTCACTAAATTGGGATTAGGCTCAACAGCTGCAAAGTCTTTGTGACAGGCACTTGGGGAATATCAACTGCTGCAGATGAGGGCTCTCACCTGGCAAATTAATTTCCACTTTTAAATTGATCCACCTTCAAAACTGCCTGACTCTGGCTGTTGCACACATCGAAAGCAGGTGGACTCTGCTCTGCTGCTGTTCTGCAGACAGCTTTGGAAAGAATGCAGAAACTGCTTTATGGTTTATTTAATGACTGATGCATAGTAGGATACATCTTTTCTGTTTCCTCAGCACATGCATGTTTATTTGATTATGCTCCTGCCCTAACATGAGTGTTGATGGAAGGTGGCAATGACCCATGTGTCACTCTTTCTCTAGAGTCTGCCCAGGGTAAGTGCTCTGCCCAGAATTCTGTGTAATCTGTCCCTGGGAGCAGCAAATCCTTACCCAGCAATGCGGGACCTTCTCCAAAATGAGCTGTGAATTTAATAAAATCACTCACAAAGAGCAAGAAATAGGGAACATTTTGTGCACGGGGCTGATAGCCAGGACTTTCTAATACAAATTTTCTCTCTGGTTTTAGGCAAGTCTCCCTGTCCTCCCTCTCATTCTTTTGAATGAGTAAATACAAGTCTAAAGGTACATTCCAATGTTAGGATTAGCTGCTTAGTGTAGTGCTCTGCACCTCAGTGGGCAAATAATCAAGATCTACTCCCTTCCTGCAGCTGCATGCTAACAAAGGCAAATAATTGAGCTCATAAATTAAACAGAGAGACATGTCAGAACTCCTTTACGTATCCCATTATTGTTGCTATTTTAAAGTCTAAGCATGGTGGAAATGTCCATGTTCGTAGGGTTCATATCAGGGGTTGACATTCTGTCACATTCCCAAATCCTTCTTGCCTGTTACACATACAGGTGATGAGGGCACCTTTGGGTTTAATGCAAGGCTGCCCAAAGCCTTTGCTCATTGCATTTCAAATATGATCATTTCACAATTCAATTATCTTACAATGTTTCTTGAATCTATTATGTGGAAAGAGAAGATGGAAGATAAAGGCAGAGAGATGATGATATGGATGAGGCCTTTAGGGCTTCCTACAGTTTTTTATGCCCTATTCAATAGCTCTGTATGGGTTTGGCTTAATTTTTGTTGTTGTAGTATGTTTTATTCCTCCCCTAAATACACACCAGACCTTTTGTGTTAGTTGCAAAGGGGACTTGACAGATGGGATGAAGAATGAGAGAGTCATAAGGTAATAACTGAGTTGATTAGGATATTTCTGGGTTGGTTTTCTTTTGGACATTAAATAAATTGAGTATCATATTCAAAGAGACTTGATTTGAAAACTGTACATTGACATCTTGCACAATTTACTGAGCATTATCAACAGCAAAGGCTGACCACCAGCTTGTGTGAGTGGATTGCGGGGGGACTTGATGTCTGTGTGTGCATGGAGGAATCTATAGCCTCCCTGGTTGTTCTGCTCTTGTCAGGAAGCTTTGTGAACTTGCCTTGTGGGGCAGACAGGGGAAGAAGTGCCCTATAAATGTTTATGAGCCCTGGAGAATATTTTTCTCATGGGTGGTAAAACAGAATCCAAAGAGTTGTGAGTGGCTTCAGGGAGAGGGAAAGTGTTTGAGCTTCCCCTTGAACTGAAATGGTACAATTTTAGCTGACACTGGAGAGCTTTTATCCACAAGCATATCACAGTCAGCTCTGTATAGAGAGGGAGGCATTTGGGGGTTTTGACTATATATGTTTTTCAGTTGCTGTAATGAAAAAAAGGGAGAAAAATGCTGTACCCGGGATTCACTATTAAGCTGTTCAGGCAATGCCATGTCAGACATCAATTAATCAGCCCAATCAGAATGAATATGCTGGTCTGAAATGAAAGAGTAAATGGTTTCTAAGAAAGAGATTGTCGTGGTTTAAGCCATAAATCAGCCACGCAGTTTGTTCACTCACTTCCCCCTTTTTCTTCCCTCTGCTCCT
>JAOEHY010029324.1:0-18645 GCA_025447955.1 Psilopsiagon aurifrons | reverse complement strand
TGTGAGGTGTCCCTGCCCATGGCAGGGGGGTTGGAACTGGATGAGCTTAAGGTCCTTTCCAACCCTGACTGTTCTATATGATTCTGTGATCTGTATGTATTGCAAGCATCTTCCCAGCAATAACGTGCTTGAGCAGACAGGCAGAGAGGCAGTCATATCCTACCCCCATGAAAGTCCGTGGGGACCCTGCAGCAAACCCCGCTGACCACAGCCCCAGCTGCTGCCCAGGGCATTGCCCAAACAGGCAGATGTCAACGTTGCTCAACATGGCGCAGACCCACACGTCTGTTCATTAACGGATAAGATGGTCGTGGCCTGTGCAACTCCTGTGGTTTCCAACCGTACTTATCGAGGGAGGGGGCTGCCTGCCCAGCGAGGGTGGTTCCTCTAATCAGCGGCTTCACATGCCAATGGCAGGCAGATATGTAGGGGGCAAGGGCTCAGCTTTTCCCTAACAGCTTTTTGCTGGGCTCAGGGGAAGGAGTCATCTAAGGCAGGGCTGGGGAGTTTGGAAGGGACATTTTGCTCCAAAGGAGTAAATACTCCCCAAGGAAAGGTAGCGAGTGGGATGTGTTGCTACCTTTTCTCTAGCTACAGCCACCCCAATGGTCATGAAGTTTCACCATCCAACATAGAGGGAATTGACTTATCCCGGTATTTCACAGAATGATTAGGGTTGGAAGGGACCTCTGGAGGTCATCCAGTCCAATCCCCGGCCAAGGCAGGGTCACCTAATGCAGGTTGCACAGGAATGTGTCCTTGGTGCCCCCCCTGGGCAGCCTGTTGCAGTGCTCTGCCACCCTCATTATTGAGGTGAAGCTTCTTGTGTTTTAGTTTATGGCCGTTGCTCCTTGTCCTGTCGCTGGGCACCACTGTAAAGAGCCTGGCCTCATCCTCCTGGCATCCACCTCTGAGATACTGATCTGTATTGATGAGATCTCCTCTCAGTCTGCTCTAGATTGGCTTCCAGCTTCTACAATCTCCCCTCAAAGAGAGATGCTTCAGACCCCTGATCGTCCTTGTGGCCTCCACTGGACCCTCTTCAGTAGTGCCTTGTCTTTCTTGTGCTGTATTTCCTAGTAATAAGTTTAGTTCCACAAACAATTCCCCAACTCCTTTAGAGGCTTCTTCTATTGTCCATCCTCTATCTATGAGCTGCTGAGGGCAGCGTGCGAGATGATTGCGGGCTCGATTTAACAGCATCGCTCCTGCTTATCAGACTATATAATAGCCATGGCTTTTAGGGGGGTGGGATCTTCTGGGGAGGGTGTGAGGCTGGGCAGTGAATGGGGAGGCCAGACAGCATTGTCTGGCAAAGAATGTGAGTCCCTGGGGGTGAGCGTGCCTGGGCTCGCCTTCCAAATTGTCCCAGCATCCATCCCTCCTCCTTCCTGGGATTTCCTTCTCCAGCCGTGGTTTTGTTTCGGAACAAGGGTTGGTCAAACAAGCTTTTGTTTGCGGTCAGTTGCTTGGCGCACATACACCACTTCTGGTTGGGGGGACAATGAAGAAGCTGTTCCGGGGGCAGCTGCGGTGGGACTGAAAGGGAATACTGATGGAGAAAAGGGCGCGGGGAGGAAATAGCCGGGTGGAAATTAATTGTGAGGATCTTAATGAAGCCTGGGTGCTGCAGCATGGATGGGAGGGTGGTGGGGAGTCCTTCGGTCCTGCTGCCTTGTGCTGGTTCCCAGGATACCCCACCTCAGACCAGTGAGAAAGATGGGCTCAGTATTTGTGATGATGCTTCTAAAAAGCTTTCTTTCAGGAAGAAGTAAATTATTTAGGGCAATAACAGACTTTAAAAGGAATTGTATAAAGTGAGACTGACTTCTTTGTCAGCAAAAATGGCAGCAAAACCTGTTCGTAGATGACATTACCTAAATGACATTACGTACGGATGTCCTTTCTTTCACATTTCCTGTAATCCTGTTACGGCATTGTCCCATTACCTCAAGCACTGTCATCTTTAAATGCTGTCAGATCTTAACTGGGTGGCCAAGGACATTGGGAGAGGATTGAGGTGAAGCTGCTGGCAATTTCAGACCTGCCATATACACAGCCACCTCCCGGCCTGCCCCGCATGGGGTGCTTTCTGATAATGTGTTCAGGTAAAGTGATGACTCAAGGACTTTTACATCCTTTATGGAGCTGCTGCCCATCACCATGGTGTCCAGCACCCTTTTTGGGGAGCATGGGTGGTTTGGGTGCAGATGTGGGGTATGGGAGATGCCGGAGGAGGGAGGTATGAGCTGTGTGCTCACTGGTGCTGGTTGGAAAGTGCTCCCATCCCTAAGAAAATGAGGACCTGGAGGTAAGCAGCTGGAAAACATCCCTGTGGGACCACAGGCAATGCATCTGCTTACCCATACAGCCTTCATGGCATTAACATCCATTTGCAAAGCCCACGTTAAAATGCAATTAAGTGCAATATCTGGGTGTTAATTGTTCTTAACATTTTTGTTCTCCTATTGTATTTTTTTGCTGAAAAATGATGTGAGGCGGATTTCTCTTCCTCCAGCCACAAATGTGGTTTCCAAAAGCACTACGAGACGTGGCAGCAAATGGGATTGTGACTTCTGCTGTTTGCCTGCTGAAATATTTAACACTCTTAAGCCCGAGGAGTGGGAAGCGCTGGCGTCGGAGCAGTCGCCTGTTTAAACTGGCAGCCCCTCTCATCAGGTTATAATAGTGCTGATGATAATTGCCAGCTCCAAGGGCAGGAACTGTTGGTTCATTATCTCTGGGTGCAGGGCTGTGCTCTAAGGGGCTCTGGTCCCCCATGGTGGCCACCAGACCTGTCTGCAGTGCAAGTAACAGCAGCAAGGGACTGGCGTGTGGCTCTTCAGTGAGTTGTCCTGGCTGTGTGGATGTAGAGATGCTGCTGGTAGGTCACGGTGAACCCCATGTCCTGTGCATCAGGATGTCCAGCGGCACATGTGGTGACTTTGCTAGTGTAAGCAGATGGATGATGGAGGTCCCAGTTCCCTTATCCAATGTGCTGTCAAAGAGGTGAAGAGTAAGAAAAGGGAAACTCATGGACGAAGAGCAGGACAGTGGCAACCACCTTCATTTGTCCCAACACAAGGGTCAGACAGCAGCAAGGCTCAGAGTTTTTAGTCCCAGTGATGCTAAAGGGCCTGGATCCTTAAATCTTCTTGCTGAAAAATAACAGTGGAGCAGCCCATGAAGTAAGGGGGTATTTGTTCCCAGAAAGGGTGTCGTGATATGACTATCTAGACTACACAGTTTATTCACCTAATAGGTGAGGTTAGGCTATCTGTTACTGGTATCTCAGCACTGGCAGTTACAACATTTAATTGCATTTTCCTGTAAGAAAATGCTTATCTTACTAAAAGATGGGATTCTCTACAATCAGTTTTGTAGGCTTAAAATTTTTTCCATTTCATTCTTTGCCATCAGTGCTATCTTAATCCATCCTCCGAGGCCAGTGCTCTGGTTTTATCCTCTGCTGATCCAAGGTCATAAGCAGGCAAAAGTCTCCAGGCCAGGTCTTCCCAAATGGGTGCCATCCTCACCTGCCAGTGGCTCTGCCTGTTTCTCCTACACAGGGCAAAAGTGACCAGCAAGATGTGCTGGAGCTCTCCCATCCCCCTTGTATCAGGTCTCAGTACAGCGGCCACAGTTTTGTGCATCGCTGCCCCATCTGGCTGCTAAATTGATGCTTTTTTGGATGCTGGGGGAGGATTTTTCTCTGCTTTCTAAATCCTTTAATAACTGAGGATTTGGGTGTAAAAGCATTAACTGCACTCAGTTCACTGTGGTTTTTTTTCAGTCATAGCTTGGCTTTTTATTTCCCCCATAGGCACAGGAACCATTTGTAGCCGAGGTGGGCCGAGTTTGCAACTTATTAATCTCTCCCTTGCATGTGGGTTGAAAAGAGACACCATGCCTTTATCAAAAGCCAGGCTAGCACAAAAGCCTATGCAAAATCATCATCAAATCCTATTAGAGGTGGAAAATATCTCTTAGATCATCTCATTCATTTCCCTGCCAATGCTAGACTGTTCCTGAGAGTTAATTTTCTAGTGTCTGCTGCCGACTCCCTGTGTGACTACAGGTCTGTCATCTTGCCTTTGGGTTGTCACTGTAACTTCCACTCATTTCCTTGTTTTTCCAAACAAGCCTTGTTTTGTTCAGTGTTTGCCTGTGTCAGTATTTGCCCTGTGTTATGTATTTTCAGTGTTTTCTACTTGGAGAGCATCAGTGGACTTGGGAAAGGCATCCCCATGGGATGGGTGTAATGGGTGCTTCGGGAGTGCTGTCACCCAAACAGGGGCTCCATCCCCTGCAGCCACCATTACCTGCTGTAGGTACTGGGGAAATGAACCTCTCAAGGAGAGGTTTCTCTCCCAGTGTTGTGGATGCGGGTTCAATGCGAGCTGATTGTCCTCCCTAAAACATTCCTCTTCTCCCAACCTTTGCTGGCGCCGCCTCCAATAAATTCCCACCCCGAAGTCCTGGTCTGGCTGCGACATCCACTCGGCAGGGGGAAAAAATAATAATAACTCAAAGCTGGAGCTATTTATAGCGTTGAGCAAATGCAGATTTCATCAGCGTTCGTTTCGGAGGAGGAAACGGTGTCTAGGAGCGACTCGCAACTTCCCGCCGGCACTGGTGGCAGTGATTGAATTCCCTGGCATGGTCCGGGCAGCCTCGGGAAGGTCGGTCTGGCTACTGTCACCTGGAAAGCATCAAAAGCAGGAGCTGTCGATGGCGACTTGCGTTTTTCAGGGAATCTGAGGGCTTCCTAATTAACTGAGGATCTCCAAGCTGGAGCGAAGCTGCTCAACAAGCCCCCTTGTACGCCTCAAGTGCCAGGGCTCAGCTGATCGCTGCATCTGACAAGCGGCTGATTTTTTAACAGGAGCTCTGAGACTCAATCAGCTCCTAATGGCTCCGTTTCAAAACGTTTCAGTGCATTTTTTCATCTCTTACACTGGAATTTATGCTCTTTGTTCCCTGCTCAAATATTCTGGCGCTCTTCCTTAATTTCAGGCTTCTGCCTTGCGATGGCTCCTCTGCCCTAACTAGGCAGCTCATCGCTTGCTTTTCCCCAGCGCGTGGTCCTCTTGCCGCAGCCGCTCACTCTGGTTTCTAATCAGCAAGTTTCAGAAATGCCCCTTTTCTCTCCCCCTGATGTGGATAGACAGTGCTGCAGGGCCCGGAATTCCATAATTAGAAGGAAACCCACATTTAAACAGCATAATAAGAGCTGAAAAGTGGTTTCGTTTCAGCTTTCAAGCCCCTCCCTTTAAGACAGCAAATGCAGTTTGCAAAATGCACCTGATCTTGACCTCCCCCCTGTTGATTTTATGCAGTGCTGCAGATTCAGGCTGATTTACACCATGGTAAATGAGATCAAACTCTCATTTTGGCCACATTCACAGCGGAATAAGAATATGCACATTTAAACCAAGGGCTTCAAGCTGCTGGGAAAACCATGGGGGGAATCTTTCCCATAATGAGACCCACGCGAGGCATCCTTGGGAAGGCAGCAGGATAAACTCCCACCTAAGCAATGCTTAGGAACAGATGAATTCCGTTCAGGAAGGTAGGGAGTTAATCAGCGACTCTTTCAGACTTCTCCGTATGTGTTTATGTTCAATGGCTTATCCATATCTTGGGCAATTATTCACATGAAATAGAATATAAATCCCACCGCCTAATTTTTCTCCGGAAAAATTCCACAAGGTAATCAAATCCTGAAGTACATATTCTATTCCGGGGGTTTTATCAGTAAATCAAATTTTTATCATTTATCAGCAAAAGTTAGATTTAAGCATCCTCACTGTAATGTTTGAAAGATGAACATTTGTTTCAGTGGGTCCTGTGCCAATCAATAATCTTCCAGCTTGACTCAGCTATCAATTATTGCTGCAATTATTTGTCTAGTTGGATATTTAAAATGTCATCAGAAAGAGATGATTACATATTCCAGAAAGCAAGGCACTGTATAATCAGATGAACCGAATCCAGTTAAATGTAGTGTGGTACTAACCTGTCCTTCAAAGCTGAAATCTGCAGCGGCGACTGAAACAACAGCTTTCTGCATTATTGTAAGGAAGCAGATCTTAACCTTGGAACAGTGCGTGTTATTGGGGTCGGGTAATACTCGGCGAGAGGAGACCTTGCAAGCCTGGAAATTGAATCAGCCTTACTGACATAAAGGAGGGTTGGTTTTTTTTTGGGGGGAGGGCTGGTTTTGTTGGATTTCATCTGCAAATCTATAAATAAGAAAATCCACTTTTTCCTCTGCCTTTCTGGGAATTTAAACTCCTGAGCTCAAAGCGCCAAATTTTCATGTGCCCTTTTTGCATTGCTTGACTTGATGTATGTATGGTAAATACTCTCTGTGCCCCGGGAACGCAATAAAGCTGTAGCAATTCTTGCAAGTCTTAACATCCTCCAAACTCCAGATATCCAGAGTATTATATCATTTTCAACTTCAAGGATATCTCAGCGATGGAGAGGAGGCAGAGTAATCCAGGGGAGACTGAGCAACTTTATGACACCTTTTGGTCCCATTTGCAAAGCAGGGAGGGGGAAATACATGTATTATTGATTCAACTAATACTTGCTTGTGCAAGTTACGAAACTAAACCTTGTAGAATCTGGTTCAGTACTTGCTGTGCTTGCAATTCCATGGTGACATTGAACTTGCTCAGGGACAGAATAAACCTTTGCCTTCATGGCAGATGATTTGCAAGTGGAGGTGTCATTTGGGGGGGACCTATGGGTCCCCTGACCCACTTTGTCAGGATGCTTTGCTGCTGGCTAAATACCATTAATTTGAAAGGGAGAGGAAAGCAGGCCAAAGGGGAAGGCTGGGAAAGGGGTGAGTGAAGAGCGTCCATTTGGGGAAGGAAAAGGTGGAATAAGGCTTCTAAGGAGAGTTCCTCTTCATGCGTGTTCCCAAGCCCATCACTTGGCTGAGAGCTGCAAGGTTTTGGTTTTGCTGACACCCTGCCCAAGGCACTGGTGGAAGGAGGGGTGCTGTGGGATGGAGAAGGGACCTGGCTGTTGAGAAGGGCCAAGGACAGGCTGGCAGGGACCACCACATCTCTGCAAGGTTTGAATGTATGTGCTTTACAGAGCTGGGCACGTTAAATAGAGATGCTAATGTGCAAAATGCAGCAAAATAAAGCAAAGCCATATGTGATGAGGAGACTTGATGGCTCAGCGGTGCCAGGGCAGCGTCGTGCCGGCTGGTGAGCCATGGTGGGAAGGTGCCAGCCCCTGATTTCTCACTAGAAGGCTCACAGCCCTTTCAAAATGCCAGTGTGCTTCAGCCTCTCCAGGCAGGCCCCATGCGGTAGAGCTGCCACATCCTCCAGAGAGGTCCCGCAGTGCTAATCAGGTCTCCAAACAGTAGCGGCTCTTCCCGGAAAAGCAGCATCCTGGCATTGCATCTGAGAGCCTCTGTGCGTAGGGATATGTCTGTGCATTGCAGAGCAGTGTCCACGACACCCACTCTGGCTTCAAGGCTGATGAGCAGTGCCGGAGCTGGGATGCGGACGAGATACAAATCTGATGGATGGTCTCTGCCAGGGTTCTGGGGTCTTGTGTCACATCACACCCCATGCCAGCAGGGATGGCCTGAGATGTCATTAGAGCATCTCCTTCCTTCCATTGCAAGGAAGTTTTTGAAGTGCACTCTGCCTTTTCTTAAGGTGCTGCCGGCCAGGAATAGCACAGTAGGAAAGGAAACAATTCATCACATAGGTGTATGAGGGTGAGTAAAATAACTTGAAAGCTCTTTGTAGCTGTATAATTACAACATTGCATTTGAAAAGTGAACTCTTGACTTGATCGTCCCCAGCAGCCACTGGGTGAATGTATAATTGCGGACTATTGGAGCATTTGGACTATTACGGACTATGGGTTGCTGGATAGTCAGGTTAGGCTTGAGAGGGCTTTGATGCTTTATTTGGGGCAGGGCTTAGATGAGGCTTGGTCTTTGGTGGTTGCTGTCCAGGTGGACCTTTGAGCAGGGGACACCCAGGTTGGTCAAGAGGAGGTGATTTAGGAGGTCTCATCCCAGCAATGTCACTCCTGTTGGAGTCCATTCATTTACATTTGTCACTGCGTGTCTGGGATGTTGGCTACTTTGCTAACGATATTTTTAGAGGAACGAGATGGTATCAGTGAGAAGTTCCTCCTACGGGGCTGACAACATGTATTTCACCCTTTAGGTCCCGCTGCCAGTGCTGGAAGTTACTGAGCTACCACCCATGTGATGCTGCAGTCTGCATCACCTCTATTTCCCATCCCTGGGCATTAGGGTATAGCATACATGTGTGTGATGGGGTTTTCTTTGCTTGAAGGGTTTCTTTGCTTCCAAGCTGAATTCCAATCACAGCGTTGTTTTCTGACTGTAGTTTTCTTCTGTTCCTCACTAATCAAGACACGACAGATTTCCACCCCCCTGAAGTTTTAAAAAAGCACAGAATCAGTCGCAGCCTCATCCCTCACTTGCCAAGCTGGAGGTTGAAGCAAGTTTTCTTGGTGGCCAAATCATAATCACCTTCCAAAATGGTGACAGATGTCGAGGTCGGGCTTGCAGTCCTGGCAGTGCTGGGGTGCTCCAGCAGGACCCCAGCATCCTGCACCTCTGTGCCAAGGCTCTAGCAAACCATCCAGTTTGTTGCTTTTGGTAATGAGATATTCTTTTTGTGGAGGGCATTAGGTGAGATGGGGTTGGTTCTGAATGAGTAAATAAATACACAAAATATGGTGAGGTTACAACCAAACTGGTGGTGGATGAAGCTGGCACTTCTGCAAGGGCCAGATCTGCCTCAGAGGAGCCTGGCTGTTGGGCTGTGGATGGAGCCTTTCCTGCTTCTGACTGCATCCCACACCAAGGGATGCTGCACATTGCTCTTCTGCAGGAAGGAACTGGCCTCCCTGTTTCCATCCTTTCCCACTCACTCCTTCCTCAGTCCCAAAATCCTGCTGTTGTGTGGAGTCGTAGACTTGTTTGGGTTGGAAGGGACCTTAAAGCTCCAACCCCCTGCCATGGGCAGGGACACCTTCCAGTAGATTCGGTTGCTCAAATCAATGAAAATTTGGCTTTGGGAGAGAAAAAGGTGAATTCCTGGAGTTCCTAATTCCAGTCTTAATCTTTGAATAGCAAGACAGTGCCAGCTGTGCTGTTGTTTTTATTCTTGCTGTTGCTTGGGTTTCTTTTGAAGTTTGGTTCATGATTTGGTTTGGTTTGTCCTGGTTCTTTAAACAAGGGGCTTTTAAAGGGAGGTGTAACGGAAAACAGCATTATTGATACTTGGTTTAGGAAATATTATTCCAGTTGTATTAACGTTATTTCAGTGAGTTTATATATGCTGGAAGAATAATTGTTTTCAAGGATATCAATAAGTCTTGTTGGTAAAAGTAGATAAGGAAAGGCTCGTAAAGGTGGTGAATGGGGTGCTGAGGGTCCCACAAGGCAAAACATCTTCTAGGTTTTAGACATTCTTACAACTATGCCAGTCCCAGGACCCACCATGAGGCCTGTTCGTAAACAGCAATGACTTGATTTGCAGCATTTAGTTTTCCAGCTGCACAGCAGCAATGGTGCTTCTCATTTCACAAGCAATGCTGCGTCACTTCCTAGAGAGTTTTGGGGGACATTTTCATTTTTCAGTGTTTTTGAATCTGGTTCATCTAGTGATAAAGAGAAAAGATTAGAGAGAAAGTACCCTGTTGTACAGAAATGCAGCTGCTGCTGTTATTTATTAGTATTGTAATTATTATGATAACAGCAGCGATGGTGCTGATGCTAACAGTGCTAACAGCTACTTACAAACGGTTAATGATGGACCAGGTTAACAGCGTGCCTTTTGAGATCTGGAGAATCAGGAGGAAGAATTAGTGCAAGAAGGAGGAAATATGTTTGGACAGTTACAGTTTCCTGTCTAAACTGATGCTGCCGACTACCAGGAAAAGGTGAGTCACGACAAAGCAGCTATTTCTTACCAGGGGAGAAGTGGGCTGCTGCTGGCGTGGAGTGGACCCACTTATCTGCTGGCCTTGTGATGCTTCCTGTGTCCCAACTGTTTCAGTTCTCTAGTTTTCAGTTGAGAGGAATTTCAAACAGTACAGATTTCCAAAAGAGAGAGGAAGGGAGAAAAGAGAGATATTTGACAAGCCAGATGGAGAAGAACTGAATCAAGTACAAGTGGTAACAATTAACTCCATTTTTTTTCTTCCCCCCCCATTAAATGCCATATCAACTCCAAATTTATCAGTCCAAAAATCAAGCAGTTGCTATTAAAGCTGAATAAAGAAGTTCCTGTGTTTGGCTCAGGGTGTTCTTCTGATAATTGTGTGGTGGTGAGCAGAAGAGAGGGGGAATGCTTACTGCAGGTTGCTGTTTGAGTCACTCTTAACTTCTGTTCTTTGCTGTTTGATAGCAGAAGGTGTGAATGTTCCCTGTAGGTGCAGGTGGCCCGGTAAAGACACCTTGGCTTTGCTTACACATTTGGGATTTTTGGGAAGGTGGAGAAAACAGGAGCTAAGCCACCAAGGCTGGTGATGCTGGCTTTTGGAGGGATGCTGCTGAGAATAAGGGCTGGACCACAAGGGCAGTGAGGGGCACATCCTGGTCTGCTTGGAGATTTCTCTGGCACAGGGATTCCCCTGAGGGAGTAAATCTGCAGCTGTGAATAAAATCCTTGGAAATCCCATTGGCAAGGAGGCAGTCAGTGTTTATGCTGCCGTTTTGTTTGGGAAAACACTGGGAAAACTGGGGTGTCTCTAATAGTGCATGTTTGTATGCAGCCGGTATGATGCCCTGTGGTACAGTGCTCGTTACATTATAATCTTGCTCCATAAGCTGGTGGTCCTTCCCAAACAGCATCTTGCTGCCTGTTTCTGATAGGGGCACTGAGAGGATGCTGCATGTGGTGTTTCAAGCGCTGTTCTTCTGTCAAGCGCTGGTGTGTCCGGCGAGCAGCTTTCCTGCATCCAGCCCTGACTTTTAGAGAAACGAAGGAAGCTCTTCCAAAGCACATTGGCACCCGCATGCAGATTATTCCATTACTCACTTGGCAGTGCCTGAACTTGCATGCCTAGCTCCAGAAATCCTTTTGTGATTCTTTCACTTTCCCCCTCCCAGCAGTGGCATCTAGCTGACAGCTTCTCCTCCCAGCTGGTCTCCTCCCCAGCATCTTGTCTGGCTTTGCTGCTGGTGGCTGTGGACATGGCTGTGGGTCTTGCTCAGAGCCAGCTATCTTGTGCCTAGAGATGTTGGCTTGCATCGACTCGGACTTTTGGCGTGCTGGGGGCATCTGTGAGCACAGTAAAAAAGAGCCAGGGTTTATTTAAATATCAGAAAAGCCCCTTAATGCTGAGAGCAGCCATCTCTTTGTATTTTACTGACTAATTGTGCCAACTGCCCTTAAAGGGACTCGAATGCCAATATCCTTCCCACTCATTTGTTAACATTTTTCAGATCAGAAGCTAAGTCTGTCACTCGTGTCACTGGTTAAAACACTTCTTTTGGGGGCATGAGAGCTGTTCTGCTTTTATTTCTTAGGCAGGAGCCAATGACATCAGAGACACTAAACATTTGTGTTGTGGTGAAATGCTGTGCCCTGTCATTAGTCCTTTGCTGGCTGGGATGTAGGAAAGGAATAAATACGTAATGGTGGGTGAGGCTTCACTGCATGAGACTGGTCAGGTTTCATATTGGCCCCATGTTTGTATCTGGTACATGGTATCCCAATGTAATTCCCCTATAGGGGTAATTTCCCAAATATGAAGCAAATGAGCAGTAAAATTGGCCAGGAGGAAAAATGTAGACACAAAAATGTGAATGGTAATTGGAAGCTATTTGTAAGGAGATGATGAGCTGTCCAGGAAGGAGAGGGCAACTCTGGCCCAAATCCAAAGCCTACTTCACCCGCTCCAGTGGTGAGATGAGAACAGCAATTAGATATTAAAAAAATCAATAGATGACAATTAAAAAATGGAAAAGAGATAGCAATCAATGGCAGTGAGAAATCATCGTGGGTAGAGAACTGGCCAGGAGAGGCCAAGGAAAACTCGTGCCCAGCACTGATGGGGAGAAGAGGAGGGCGTCTCAGAGATCTGGAGGAAAGAGAAACTCTTGAAGTGGTGGGTGGAAGAAGCAATAAGGTAGAAGTTTGAAATGAATATTTCTGCTGTAGACTTGGAAAGCAGCAGTGTTGTGGTTTTGTATGATAGGTGGCTGATGAAGCTTTTTCTAGCTTATGATGATCTTAAGGTTCTTTTCCAACCTAGCCGATTCTATGATTAGTTGCCAAGGAGAGTGTTATACAAGGTGCAGTGGAAATAAATATTTTTAAATGAAAAAGCCCTGACAACTTGCACCCCAAAATCCCTAAAGAATTGGTATGTGGTAATGCTGGTTTTTAGTAAAGCTTATGGACTGGGAAAATGCTGTCAAGAGCTCATCGGGGTAAGCGGGGGAGAGTTGGCAACACTTTGCTTATCTCTACTGGGCAGAATAATTGAAGAGCCTATATAAGATGGAATTGATAAAGAATTAAAGGATAGAAATATAATTCATGCCACTCAACTTAGATTTATGGAATATAGATCTTGTCAAATAAACCTGATTTCATTCTTCCAGATGACAACTTTGGTTGATAAATGTAGATGAAATAGACTGTGCAAGGCGTTGGACGCGGCGCTGTGTGACATTGTGTGTAGGAAGACTGAGCACTGCACGGTATTGCTAGGATGGGTGATTCAGAGATGGTTGAGAGCATGGTTTGGTACAGCCTGCTCTGGTCCTTGGATAGAAGAATGGAATTGGGGCCGTGCTTACACAGCTGAGGCGTGGTACCCTAGAAGGCAGCAGCTCTGATGGAAGTGGTGGAGGCTTCAAGGGAAACCAGCCCCTTCCCAGCATGGTGCTGGGGTGAGAAAGGCTTTAGTAGTGGAGGAGGATGGAGGGGTGGCTTCGGGTTGTAAAAATGACTAAATTTAGAAGTGTGCAGTGATTTCTGGGTTCACAAATATTCTTGGTGTGCAGGGAAGGCCACATTGTGTACCAGAGGGCTTTTCAGTATATCAACCCCCCAAAAACCCTCAATAGAAAAGGAGAATGGGTAGAGGTTGGAGCTAGAGGAATTCAGGTGGACCCCAGTACCTGGCTTGAGTGTGGTTAGCTGTGAGGATGATCTGTAGTGCAAGCAGTGGGTCCTCTCCTTGTCTTCTGAGCTGGTTTGAATGCTTTTCACTGGAATTTCGTGCTTTGCCCTAAAGACAGTTTGCAGGCTGGATGCATGCTTTACCCAAAGATATCTTGTTAGCCATGGCTTAGGACAACTGAGAAAACATGTATTTCAGGAAGGATTAGAGAATGAGAGCTGGTGATCTCTTTTGACCTTAAATTCCTTGATTGAAAGCAGTTGAGGATGTGAGATCATACCGCACTGCTGGTGGCCAAGGAGGGCTGGTTCAGCATTCCTGCTGTCCTCTTGGAAATCAGCTGAAGGTCCCGATGGCATCACAGTGCTGCTTTGGATAACACATCCCATCACATTGCCCCAGTGGAAAATGAGGTACAGAGCCCCATGGGACCTTCTCCAGCTCTGTCCTTGGCCAACACCAGCTACTGTATCTTGCTGTTGTGCTTGTGGTCTTGGACAGGCGCTTTCACTGGGAAATGCGTGTGGATGTAAAGACCCATAGCTTGGAGACATCAGTGCACCCACAGCCTTCAGGTGCTATGATCCTGCCTGGCTTTTGGGGGGACCCAAATGCTGCATCGTAAACCATATTGGTGGGATGAGAGGAAGGAAAAGGCGAGTTCCCCTCCAAAACCAGGGGTTGCTGCAGCGGTCTAAGGACCTGTCTCACTGCTGGCGGGCAACGCATGGATTAGTGCCATAATTCTTGCAGTTTGGCAAGGCTGCATCAGACTGGAACGTATCTCTAGGTGGTGATATGGTCAGTCAATAGCCTTCATAATTAATCAAGCACTAATAGACAAATTAGAAATCGTGTCTCTTCAAAGCAGGAGGTGGAGGCAAATGGCTGGTGGATTTTAACTGTTTCGCTGCTTTGATTTTATTGCCTGGTTTCACGTTGCTCCTTTGGAGATGGTGGGTTGTTTATAGGGGAAGTTTCGTACATAAACATGATTTTGAATTTAAATTATTCTCTTGATTACCAAATGCGGATGGTGAATTGAAAACTTGTTTTTCAGGCAAGCACATGAAGAATAATATTACATTTTACACTCCACTAAATCAATGTAGCCCTAATTTTGCCATGCAGGAAATCAATTCCAGTCTTTGTAACAGTCGAAGATGTTATGAACAAAGTAATTTCACAAATTATGGCGAGTAACACAGTTATTGATGACTGTAGTTTAGGAATTTAGAATTTGTGAGTGCTGTAATATAATAAGGCCGTACTGGCAGGAGCTGAGTGAAATACAGATTATACGGTGAAACTGTAATGCATCATTTGCTATTAGTGGACTGGTAATAATTACCAGTTTCAAAGCAGCTTTTTCCATGTAATCTTTAGTCTCAGTCGTAACAGCCCTTCTCATTGACATTATGATTACACGAGCTGCCCTTATGATCTAGAATATCTAGTTGATGGGAATACTAAAATGTGGTAGCGAACGCTTGATGTTGTATCCTCATTAGAAGATAAAATGCTATTTTCTCTGACCTGATCTATAAGGTAGAGAGGCGAGGCAGCGTTACATTGTTAGCTCCCACCGTGGTGTTAAAAACTTCCACTTCATTATGGTGAAGCAAGATGAAATTTCCCCATTGAAGATTTTTTTTCTTCCCTGAGCTCACAAATGAGCATAGGAATGTGAAAGTCCAATTGAATTTCCCTCTCATTTCAGCAGATTTAAGTATTTATCTGCACTCACACGCCTGGCACATCCTAAACACCGCAGTGCGTTTTGTTCCGACTCTCCTTTCAGGATGAAACGTTAAATATTATTCCAAGGGCTTTTCAAGTGATTAAAGTGTTAAATGCCTGCTGTAGATGATTGAGTCTCTTTTTACTTGCCTGATTCAGCTTCTCAGGCCAGACGCAGAGTAACCACAGGGCGGGGAAGCAGGGAGGGAAGCTGCGACGGGGCCTCTTGTATCCCCAAATCATTGCTCAGCCCACTGGAGAATGAAAATGCCCATAGGAAGCTTTTCTTCCTCTCCTCCCAAGTGAGATGGGAAACAAGACGAGCGCAGATAACGCGATGTTTTCTTTCCAGATCTTCCACATGTGGCTTTTTCTTTTCCTTTCCTTCATATTGGGCAAATAGGGGAAACCTAACAGTGGGAGCTCTTGGTTCAGCACATAAAGAGCTTTAGTGCCTCCAGAGCAGATGCTCATAATGTAACTGCTGGGTCAGGGCAGGAGTGTGTGGTGCAGGCAGGTATCACCCCAAGCACTGATGCCCTTTGAGGGCTCCTGCTTTACTTCTCAGCAAACTTCAAGATCATGTTTGGTTTTCCAAATATCACTAAAGAGCAGCTCTGCATGAACTGCTGGACAGGGCTGGGAATGAATTTCTGTCCTTATAGCTCCAGTTTACCAGCATTTAGCAGAACATCCATAGGGGGTGGAAGTGAATTATTTGCCAAATCACAGTCATCAATAAAAGCACTCTCACCTTTGCCATATCTCACACCACCCCTTCCTTGTGGGCAGCCCTCAAAAACTTACTCTCCCCCTTGTTTTGCCATATATTAGAAGGGGCTGCTTTCTGCTGTCATTATTAGCCGGCTTTTTGTTTAGTTATTTATTAGTTGGTTGCTCTTTTATAATGTCCATGTTATCTCCAAAAATAAATTATCATGAAATAGAGTTAGCTCACTACTTGCCAAAGTGGCATTTACCATCCTCAGCTTCTTTTCAGTGCTAGAGAAATAATGTGGCTCCAGCAGGGCGCTCGGCCAGGCCTCCTGGCCACCCTCCAGCTCTTTCCCTGGCAGAGCTGCTGCTCTCTCTGCCTTCCCCTTTTCCCATCCCGTGCCATGTTTTGTTTAACTTTTTCCCCTTTTTTCTCTGTATTTGCCCCAGAGTTGAATCTCTGCTAAAGAGCAGGAGATACTGTCCATTTTTGTACTTATTGTTAGCCTCATAAGCAGGAGGCTAATGCGGTGATGCCCAGCTTGCCAGCAGTTGGGATGCTTTGTGTTGCTGCTTTGAACTGATGTGCGTGGTTTTCTGGAGTGCTTTTTAGAAGATTTATATTTATTTATCTATCTTACTTATTCCAGTTTAAATATTAGCAGCCTCTGGCATCCATTGACTTTACCATCTCTTATTATTTATATCTTGTTTTGCTGCAGTTACCCACTGGGGTTCAGTTCTGAACCCAGGGCTGGGGACAATGGGAAGAGGTGGGGCAGGTTTTGTACCTCCCCATCACGCCCCTCGTGTCCCCCTGTCCCCTTCCTGTGCCTAAGCGGGGATGTCCCTTCCCCAGCTCCCAGCTGAGCGTCCCAAAGGAAAGCAGCCTAGGCAGGGGGACAGCTCTCATCCGCCAGTGCATGGCCGAAGATTGACACTGCTTGTTGTGTTATTTTGCAGGTAAAGATGAGCCCAGCAGCTACACGTGTACGACTTGTAAACAGCCTTTCAACAGCGCCTGGTTCCTCTTGCAGCACGCACAGAACACGCACGGCTTACGGATCTACCTAGAAAGCGAGCACGGCAGCCCCCTGACGCCACGGGTTGGTATCCCAACAGGACTAGGTGCAGAGTGCCCTTCCCAGCCACCTCTCCACGGGATTCACATTGCAGACAATAACCCTTTTAACCTGCTCAGAATACCCGGCTCGGTCTCGAGGGAGGCATCGGGGCTGGGAGAAGGGCGCTTCCCACCCACACCGCCCCTCTTTAGCCCTCCCCCGAGGCACCATTTGGATCCGCATCGCATTGAGCGCCTGGGTGCGGAAGAAATGGCTCTGGCCACCCATCACCCTAGTGCCTTTGACAGGGTGCTGCGACTGAACCCCATGGCGATGGAGCCCCCCGCTATGGATTTCTCCCGGAGGCTGCGGGAGCTGGCCGGCAACACCTCCAGCCCACCCTTGTCCCCGAGCCGGCCCAGCCCTATGCAAAGGTTGCTGCAGCCCTTCCAGCCCGGCAGCAAGCCCCCGTTCCTGGCCACGCCGCCCCTTCCTCCTCTGCAGTCTGCTCCTCCTCCTTCCCAGCCGCCCATGAAGTCCAAGTCCTGCGAGTTCTGCGGGAAGACCTTCAAGTTTCAGAGCAACCTGGTGGTCCATCGCCGGAGCCACACCGGGGAGAAGCCCTACAAGTGCAACCTCTGCGACCATGCCTGCACGCAGGCCAGCAAGCTGAAGCGCCACATGAAGACCCACATGCACAAGTCATCCCCTATGACGGTGAAGTCGGACGATGGGCTCTCCACTGCCAGCTCCCCTGAGCCGGGCACCAGCGACCTGGTGGGCAGCGCCAGCAGCGCCCTCAAGTCTGTGGTAGCCAAGTTCAAGAGCGAGAACGACCCCAACATGATCCCTGAGAATGGGGATGAGGAAGAGGAGGAAGAGGAGGAGGAGGAGGAGGAGGAAGAGGAGGAAGAGGAGGAGGACTTGAACGAGAGCGACCGGCCGGACTACGGCTTTGGGATGAGCTTGGAGGCAGCCCGCCACCACGAGAACAACTCTCGGGCCGGCGAGGAGGGTCGGTCGATGCCTGACGTCATGCAGGGCATGGTCTTGAGCTCCATGCAGCACTTCAGCGAGGCCTTCCACCAGGTCCTGGGGGAGAAACACAAGCGGGGCCACCTCCCCGAGCCCGAGGTGCACAGGGACACTTGCGACGAAGACTCGGTGGCCGGCGAGTCCGACCGCATCGACGAAGGGGCAGTGAACGGCCGGGGCTGCTCCCCGGGGGAATCCGCCTCGGGAGGCTTGTCCAAAAAGCTGCTGCTGGGTAGCCCCAGCTCCTTGAGCCCCTTCTCCAAACGCATCAAGCTGGAGAAGGAGTTCGACCTGCCGGCCGCTGCCATGCCCAACACCGAGAACGTTTATTCCCAATGGCTGGCAGGCTACGCCGCCTCCCGGCAGCTGAAAGACCCCTTCCTCAGCTTCGGCGACTCCCGACAATCGCCCTTCGCCTCCTCCTCCGAGCATTCCTCGGAGAACGGCAGCCTGCGCTTCTCCACGCCGCCGGGCGAGCTGGACGGAGGGATCTCAGGCCGCAGCGGCACGGGAAGCGGAGGGAGCACCCCCCATATTAGTGGCCCGGGCCCTGGGAGGCCCAGCTCAAAAGAGGGCAGACGCAGCGACACTTGTGAGTACTGTGGGAAGGTCTTCAAGAACTGTAGTAATCTCACCGTCCACAGACGGAGCCACACGGGCGAGAGGCCGTATAAGTGTGAGCTTTGCAACTACGCCTGCGCCCAGAGTAGCAAGCTCACCCGGCACATGAAAACACACGGGCAGGTGGGAAAGGACGTTTACAAATGCGAGATTTGTAAGATGCCTTTTAGCGTGTACAGTACCCTGGAGAAACACATGAAAAAATGGCACAGTGATCGAGTGTTGAATAATGATATAAAAACTGAATAGAGGTATATTAATACCCCTCCCTCACTCCCACCTGACACCCCCTTTTTCACCACTCCCCTTCCCC
>JAOEHY010029323.1:0-64349 GCA_025447955.1 Psilopsiagon aurifrons | reverse complement strand
AGTGGGAGGTGCCCCTGCCCATGGCAGGGGGGTTGGAACTAGATGATCTTAAGGTCCTTTCCAACCCTAACTATTCTGATTCTATGTCCATGTGGTTCTGAGACATACTGTGAGTTTCTCTCACATTGATTCTTCAGAGGAACTGAAGAGGAACCCCCATAGCATACATTTGCTTGCAGTTTTTTTTCATAATTAAAACAGTGTATGCAAGGGCTTGGGGAGGAGACAGAGTAATGGCTCTGGAGAGCAATCGGACAACTCTTGTCACCCAGCTATGTACTCGTCTGGTTCTGAAATGATCATGAAGAGGAGTAAAACACACCTAACTTTTCCTGCACCTTATTTAGGAGATACAGTACTGAAATAATTGATAATTAAAGCAATTAAAAGAAAGCTGAGCATGTGTTTCCCCTGAACAACACACACCAGGATCTGAGGTATACATATAGAGGTAAAAAACAGCTTCTTGCCATGGGGTGTTGTTAGTGTCATACATGTTTTAAAACGTGGGCCATTCTGCTATCTGATTTGCAGTATGAGAACCATCATCTGTCCAGATAAATTGCTCCCCACTACATCCTGGCAGGTAATTCTCCTGTGCATCTGTTGGCCCAGATATAAATGCTTGTTGAGCCCTCTCCAACAGAGGTACGTGTTAAGCACTAGTCCAAATTTTACCCAGGAAAGTGGATAATTTTTTAAGGAAATTCACTCCTATTAAGGAAAGCTTCCAGTCATAAGGAATTGTCAAAAAGGAGAAAGTCACATCAACCCTCTTCAGCTACTCCTGCTGCTCTGCATGCATACAGATGAGCTTGAGTGCCGATCTGGGCAGACACTGCAGTGCCACTGAGGTTAAATATTCATATGCTGTCTTGATGCTGAGGCAGGCAATGCAGTACCATGCCTGAATAAAAAACAGAGGAAAAGATAGGGAGAAGAAACCTCGCCCTACTCAGGGACAGAGGGAAAGTCTTCAACTTAGTAGTGTGTCTGCCTGGTTTTAATCTTGATGAGTTAGAAGGATGTACTCATGCACCCATGCAGCCGGGCTCTCTGTTTCAGAAAGCTTCTCACATGGCAGTGCTCAGCCCTCTGAAGCAGGAGAATTAAGATCTTACTGATTACTCCTGTCTTTCTCTGTGATATCGCTGCCTGCCCTCCTGCTCCTTGGTTTTGCTGTCAGAGGATCATCATCAAGTTGGGTGCTTCTAACACCCAGATACACTGGGAGTTTTATGTGGTTTTAAGAGAGTTCCTCTTAGTGTTGCTGTAAAAGGACTATTGAAACAAGCCACGTAACATAATTCAGACCACTGCCATCTGCTACTCAATACACAGAAACATCAGTCCATGCTGCTCTTACTTACAGAGTCAAGAAGCACTGAGCACATAAAGGTTACAATACCACTAAATCCAAAGATGATTTTGGTTACTTAATCCAAAGTTGATTTCAGTTGCTACCAGCAATTTTTGGCTGTCTTGGGCAATCCTACAAAGAGTGAGCTCTCTGTTTCTGTGCAAAGCTACACAACACCTTATTCATTGCTTTACTGCAAACCTAACTGCTCATTGTTTGCTTTCCATTACCACGGAGCTCCTTAGTTTTATCTTCATTATCTCCCTCAAAGTGATTACGTTTTCTTCTGGTAGCCTTGCCTTTGGTTCTCTGCAGGTAATCTTCCTCCCTTGCACAGAGGAAGATGCAATCACGCACCAACCTTGTGCGCACAACAGAAGCCAGTTCACAGCAGACAGGGCTCAGCAATGGAGGGAGGGCCTGGCCATCCTCTGGACACAGCTGAAGGGCTGCACACAAATCATGCTGGACAGCACGTTTCAGTTGTTTTCACCTCTCGCAAGCAGGTGCCAGTGTGACCCCAGCTCTGTGGACAATGGTGCTGAGGAGGAGTGAGCCCCGGGCTCTGTTACACAGCAGCAGCAGCCCCTCGGGGTGCACCTTCCCCTGCAGCGTCTGCTTTACCTGGGTCTCCTCCGGACCAACGGGAGGTTTGCCAGAATTCAGCTCAAATTGTCTTCAGAAGGAGAAAAACCCTTTGTTAAAACTGTATTTAAAGCAAAGCACTCCAAGGCTTGAGAATAAGCAGGGGGCTTAAAACTGAAAACGGTAAGGAGGTATGGCTATTTTTAAACAGGGAGATTTGTCAACTTTGTCCTGGTGATAACAATCTCCCCCATCCAGTACTCCGAATATTGCTGCTTCCTGTGAGACAACAGTCTCTATGACATAAATCACCATAATGAAATCCAGATGAAAGCTGGTGCGTGCTGGTTTTGATTCATGTAACAGGATAACGGCAGCATGTTTGAACACACTGGCTCTAAGGCAGCTGTCTCAGCTTGTCAGTGCCATGCTGGAGAGTGCAGCCAACTGCCCTTATTCTCAAGAAAAGGAATTGTGCAGAGTCTTTTTTCGGGTTTTTTTTTTTTCGTTTCCCCTTGACTTTTTTTCATAGCTTCTGGAGAAGCCCGACTTGGTTTGAGCACAGGGATGCTCTTTGCCTATAGAAATGCATGCATGTGGGATCCTGCCCACTAGAGAGGCAGGCACCACAAAAGACCCCAAACAGGTTATCTGTTAACAGGTAATTTAAAATCAGTCCTGAATTAGTGTCTGTTGAGCTATCGAAGCAGTTACCCCTTCTAATGGGGTACCTGAACACCCCTCTTGCTGTCACACCATGGCTGGGGCACAGCACTCACGAGGCTGCATAGAAATCCTAGTCCCAGACCCTGCTCCTGCCTGGGGACGTCTCCTGCACTCCCCTCACTGCCAACCCTGCCCATGAGGAATGGACTGGAGGAAACCACTGGGGAGGCCCAGTGACCCACAAGGACCACCTGGGATCTGACATGGGAAGGCTCTGACCTAACAGTATGCTTTGCTGCCTACTCTCTGCTCAGCATTTATGCTTTTCTTCTCTTAGGCCGTTTCACAGTGCTTAAGTGCCTGCAAGTCCCAAATGCCATGTTGAGGAGCAGACGTGACTGCTAACAACGTGGATTTTTGTCTGTCGAGAACAATGCTGGTATTGCCCATGTAGGAGCACCCTTCCAAGACCGATGCCCCAAATTTTATGAAGGATTTGCAAATATTTCCCTGAAAGTAACACAGCCTTTTTCTATCCAAACATTCTTTCTTATACAAAATGTTATTCTCTGCACTCCCAGAGCTGTCAGATGCACAAGCAAGGCACTGGGAACTACCAAACTGTCTCTCTCATACTTCAATCTTGAATGTTTGTAAGTTCTGTCACCCAGAAACATCTGTCTTGTTTCTCACAGCTTATTTGCACAAAATGCATTTCACTTCAGTATTCAGCAACCTTCCTTCCTGAGCTCTGTATACAAATCTGTATATTTAATTTGGAGATGGAAGTTGCACAAGGCAAATGAAAGCCTTGATATATGGTAGCTGACAGATGCCTGGACAACTTGATGAATGCTTTGGCTGGAGTCTGTACTCTACACACTTTTTGCACGGCTGGCAGTTTTGAACTTGGAGGTTAGCTTGTGTGTTATCCAGAAGCATTTTCAAGCAGCTGCTTTCTCATAGGAAAGCTGTATATATAGCTTCATAAATATGGGAGGGGGGAGGATGCCTGAAATGGTTGGAAAGACTGGCAAGATGAAATATTGTTGAAAATAAATCCGACTTTGGCATGTTACCAATAAAAGATGATCTAGCCTTGGATGCCTCTATCTCCTGCTTAAGAAGGATCAAACGAGAGTAAAATAGGTGAATAAAATGAAAGACATATGATAGGCTCTCTTCAGCTGTTACCACTGTGTACCCCTGATTAATCTACTTCACAGAGAGCAGAGGGCTGATACCTCCAACAGACTTTCAGTAGGTCATGGTAAATTCTCAAACACATAACAAATGAAAAGAAGTCAATGACTGTGCACTGCTTACACACTGCAAGTGACCAGCTATGAACCTATAAACTGTCAGCAAACAACTTCGTATACTTAGGCTGAAGATGCATATATACAAAAAATCCTGACAGTGATAGAAAACTGGAGTGATTCCTTATGTTTAATTAAAGCAAAAAGAACCACAACAGGAAAAAAAGGAAAGGGGAGACTAAAGATATTTCTGCTGTTAGATAGTTATTAACATTCAAGGCTCATAAACTAAACGATTTTGAACTTGACAATCTCAAAACTGCCTCTCTGAATTAAAGTACATGGAAGGGCACCAGTTTATTTTATGCAGTTAACACACTGGAACCGTTCTCAATTAACGCAGTGTGTCATTGTTACAAAGCAGTTGTTTATTGGAGTCTCAGCCAAATCTAGCACCAAATGCATAGAGCACAGGCGACTATGCACCACTACTGCAGTCCTCTGCTCCGTGGGACTTTTGGGTACAAGGTCAGCAGCTGATAAAAATGCAATTTGGAGAAGCTTAATTTACAGCTACGGAAGCAGCTTGAAGAATAGGGTGATGGCACTGAAGGACAGTCAGTAGCCGATTACTCCTGACCTTGATGCTGCTTGTGAAAGACAGAACAGGGGAGCAAGAGACTAAATGCGCTGTATCATCATGCAGGGCTTTTGTTAGACTGAACAGCCAGGGCAGAAAGCAGCTCTAATTTTAAAATCAGGCTGAAGGACTAATCTGTAATAATACAGCCTGGCTGTGCTTGACACTGGTGCAGTACCTGGCAAATGCAGGCTGACAAGAGCTGTAAGAGCACTGCAGACCTTTGCTACAAGCTTTTCTGATTAGTGGGGTAGAGATGTCAGTTTATTTTGACATATTTAAACCAATATACTGAAATTGTAGTGAAGTACCCAAACCAATTTCCATGTGCACCCCTTAGGCACGGATAGATGGATATAGCAGGGATGTTACTACAGAAGGGTTGCTCAAAGTCAAGATGCGACTGATCCGGGCTTTTCTTCTTTTGCTGGAAGTGTTGGCAGTGCACAGCAGCCAGCTAACACACTCCTGTGTTTCTGTGTTACCAACAAAAGCAGGAGTGCAGGGTCAGCCTCATACCTGCTGCAGAGCAAGTACCCTCCTGCACATAAAGAGTTTTCTTTCTGCTGGCAAGAACACAGGGAGGCAGGGAGGCACTGGTGAGTCTGCATGTACGGTAGTCAACATGAGCCTCTAGCAAAGAAATTACTGCTCTGTCTGGTAGATAAAATTCCTGTTCTAGAAAGATTTAAGCATCTGCAAGAATTCCTGGTTCAGCGCTACCAGCCAGGAAGACATCTGTTAACCATGACATGATGCTTCCCTCCTCCCCCTGCCCTCAGCATGAAATTTTTCTACCTCTTACTGTTTATATTGTGGCAGAGACTGCAGATTCTCCTACAAAGACAACACCAAGCAGAGCAATTTCTCGAGGACAGACCAGAATTCAAGTGTTCCTAATACAGTAAACATAAGCCACAGTTTGTGTTGGTAAAGTATTGAAGCTGCTTTTTCAGGATCACCCAGACAGGCTCTTTGTGTTAGAAAAGCGACAGGGAAGTGGACAGCCTTTCAAGCCAGGAACTTCACTACAGAAAAAAACTGACCAAATCAAAAGCACTTCTCCTTCCAGAGGACTTACAGTTAAAAATCCTCTGCAAGTTGGGACTAATTTAGCTCAGTAAAATTACAAGACCATAAAGTCAATGTCACTGATAATAAACTTGGGCTCCACAAAAATGGATGGAACTGTATGTTGAGTGCTAACTGCATGTATTTCAGAGTAAAATCCAAGACAGACAACACATCTTGCCCATCTTATGCCTTAGGATAAGGCCTGCAGTGTTTACTGATGCAGCATTCACAGAGACCTCAACGGGGTTTACCAGCAGAGAAATGCTGGCCTACAAAGCATGAGCCAGGCTCCCAGGAGTAATACCCCAGGAGCACGTAGCTCTATCCCAGTGTCACAGCATATAGCTATATAGCACAGCATCTAGCTTAATATCCCAGGAGCACAGCATATCCTGCATGCTGCAGCCCAGCATCCAGACTTGCTCATCCACACACCATGTGTTCCCATTCCTCTCACACACCTTCCCCCCCATTAATTGCTCTGATACCCATAAGAAGGAGGGCACATGGAATATCTACAAGCTTGCAGCTGCCAAGCATTAATGCTAAATGCTGGCCAAGTAACGAAACTTTAATTACAAGCTGCAACTCTCTGCACACAACAAAATGTTTGGTGCTGACATCAGAGCTGCTCTCAGCTGCACCAGCACTTGCAAAAGGCAGCAATTACTATTATGAGCTATATTCTGCTCCGGACCAGAGACTGGTTTCAATCTGTATACAGCAGCTCCACAGCTCCATGTCATTTGGCAGAGCTCTGTCACTACCTTCATGGCTGCGCTCAGTCAGGGAAAAACACGGGTTTCTCACTGGCCTCAGACTGCAATTTGCTTTAATTGCTGATTTTTATATCTGGGAAAGAAAATCACTTGAAATTACAGCCTATTATGCTCCTGTTCACATTGACTGGAACTGCAGGGAGAGGGATTACCAGCTGAGTCAGGAAAGTCTAAGACGGATGCGAGTGAAATCTCCTACACAGCCAATATAGCCCTATATTCACTAGCTCATTGCACAAGCCCTCCTTACCCACAACCCGAGTTGCAAAATCCTATTTAACCTGCAAGCTCCCAGGACACACTGGCACTACCTTTTCTCCCTTCTCTCGGCTGAAGGAAGTACCAGCCCCTTGAGAAATCTCAGCAGAGCCCTGAAGAACAACCACAGAGTCTCTGGTTTCTTCCAAAGGTGTGCAGCTCCTGCATGGCATTGCAGCTATGCTGCTTCAACCAGTGGCAGGCAAAATCCTTCAGTAAGAGAGCTCCTGGCACATGCCTGCGATTCCCACCAACAAAAGAAACACAGCACTTAATATCCTTCAGACCCTTCTCAGATCAGTGCCTGTCTTCAGAAAGAAGGGAGTGCTGCAAAAACCTCAGGCAGTGATGAAGAAGTGACATCCGAAAGGCAAATTCGGGCAAAAAATACCCAAAAAGTCAAAAAAGGCATAAGTAGTAATTAATCCCTAGAGAAAATTAAAAAGCTGGGAGAACCCTGTCAATTCAGATATATTGTTGATAAGAATGATGTTAACAATTGCCCTTGAAGCCCATTTTTCACCTTTTAAGTATCCAATTGTACCTCTGTCGCAGTAGATATTCCCAGTTAGCTCCTTTTTGCAACAGAAGTACAAACATGGACATCAAGATTCTGTGAATAGCCAGAGCCAGTGTACGGAAAAGAGGGGCATTAAACACCCCCTCCTGGGTGGAAGCCTCCCCTGCAGGATGCTATCCCTGGCTGCCCTATTTTGACTTCACCCAATCATATCCATCTCAACACCAAGTTGAAAAGGGCTCAAAGATCCCAGGTGATCCTACAGGACTCACTGCCTGGTGCACATTCACTACCTAGGGAAGGTTAGAAACACAACCATGACTGCTAAAGCTATGTTCACTTTGTAGGCTGGTTAACCATGTCTTTCTCTTTGAGAGAAGACAGTTCCCTGTTCACAACAATAACCGTATCAAAACCTAACGAATATTTTCCCACCCAGATGTAGTTGCCATAAAAGGTTGAAAGTCTGTGAGCTGGCAGCCATAAAATGACTTGCCAACTGGCTGAAAGTAAGCAGACAACATACTGGATTCCCCATTTGAAAGCTTAGCACAAACAACCTCAGAGCTCAATTCAACCTCTCTGTGCAAAAGGCAAAACATTCCTGCTGGCAAGGAGGTAACCTTCAATCCACATGAAACACTTAAAATCCATTTGTTTTGAAGAAGTAGCACCAAGAGCCCTATTACTGAATAAAGATCAGGTTGGGGGGGCAGAAGAGAACCTACAAAGACTGTATCTTTACATACATTAGCAGTTTCTTAAATAACATCTGTTCCAAGTTAGGTGAGAACATGGATGACACTTTAGACCTCAGTTTTTCAAATCCTATCCTATTTGTACACAGATAAGAGTACTAGGTGACCACTTTGGGAAAACAAAATGGTTTTCCCTGCTGTCTACTACTCCTTTGGGTGTATAATTCAGACAGATACACACTCACACGCATACAATGGCACTGCATCTTGCCACGGTCCTGCCAAAACAGCACACTAAAGTCTACAGACATGATGCGATTAAAACAAGCCTACAGAAGTCTCTCACCACAGAAACCACCACTGAGCTAGAGGACAGAGCAAAGAACAGTCACATGCCTGTATTGTTATGGGTTTGGTTATAATGAAAAACATACAGGCTCTGCTCATAATTGCTGAAATCAGAGGAAGAACTATCCCATGGTGAAATAAATACCTGGGAAACAAATGCTCTACTAGACACCAAAGTGCTGCTCCGTGGAGTGAAGGATAAGCATCAAAACACAATGCAGCTTCATGACTTCAGAAAAATCCTAATGGGTATCCTCCTATTTTGTCATAGATGCCAATTAGAGGAAGTATAAATTTTCCTCTGAACGCGAGAGAATGAACACATTGTTCTAACAAGCCTTTCATCTAAAGCATTTATGAAATACAGTGGTAATGCTAGCATTTACTTTTGTAATACCTCCACGAGTTTGTTTTTACATGTCTTGGTAAGTGTCATTTAGAACAAAGCATTCCAAACAGCTGTTATTAGTAGCTTAAAAATAATAATAATCTTCTTAAAATGCAGCCAAATGTAACCTCAGCCTTCAAAATATCGTTACCAAAATTTATCTCTGCTGCACCTATTTTTGCATATCACTTACCATATATGAAGGAAATATTAAAACCCGCTTATGTTTGCCACATGGCCACTGGGGATCATCTAAAAGATTTGGGTCGTATTCAACAAAGTCTCCCAGGTCGCTACCTATAAAACAAAGGTAAATATAAGAAAGGAATTCATTATATCAAGAAATCTCTGGACTTAACAGAAGAGGCAAATGACTTAACAGATAATGCACAAGACGATCTTCATGGAAGATTTTTGAGAGTTAAAAAGCTACCCTAAATCTTGAAAACTCCAACACTAACAGAACTTGCAGAGATATAGAGGACCTACAGCTTATGAATTACCTAGTGAATGTGAAATTGGGGTTCACAGAACTGAAAAACTATGCAAAGCATCACAATGACTTCCTGGCAACAAGTTTTCATCTGTTTATGCAGATGTTTTGATTTGTTTCATTTAACATGCCAAAATATCTTAAGCATACAGTGCTTTGGCTTATGTTTTGTGCCCAGCTTTGTAAACACAGCCCTTCCCAGCCTAATAAAGGTCACAAGTATGATTTACACTTTCAGCTACCGTGTTGTTACTGCAAATTTTCCATAGCAAAGGAAGGTAACGATGAGCCTGATGCAGGAGGAACAAACAATGTTGGTGACAGGAGGAGGCACATTCAGCGTCATCAGGGCTGTCAATACAACCAGCAGTTTTGTTTACTTAACTGTCCATAATCTGCAAGCCAGCTTTGCTAAACAAACAGGGAATGAGCTGCATTTCACCCAACATGTGAGAGTACATTTTGCTTAATTTAAGCGAATAGGAGGGGGTTAAAATATGTCCATCCTCCACAATAACTGCCTATCACCAGGATACCCAAGGATATTAAAATCAGCTTCTTGAGAAGTTACCTGCATCAATGCTCCCCTGGGTGCTGTTAGCTCTTGCCAAAGAAAGGCTACGATGGCTTGCATTGCGAAATTGGGAGAAGGACGAGGTGGAGTCTATCGTGTTTCTCCGAGTTCCCAGAGCATTGGTGGGAAACAGGAATTGTGTGTAAGAAACCGTCTAAAAGGAAATTCAGAAGAGACAGTTACTCTTAGCCCAGCTCAGTCACAGCAGGATGCCTTTTGGTGCACCGCAATCAGAAGCAAGGGAAGCCAAATTAGCAGGAGATTTTCTGGATTTAACAGGCATAAATGAATAAACACCAGTCACCTACATTTGCTTCAGTGCAGTCAGTTTACCCATGCAAAAAAAAAAAAGCATTTGCAAAGGCATTAGTTCTTCAATGAAACCACACACACAGAGGCTTTAATATACTGGATTTACAAAATCCTACTCAAGGGTCAGATTTAGAAGTGTGTCTGTCTGGTTGGGTTTTGGCTGGGTTTTTTCTGTGGGCCTTCCCTGTAGCAGGTTTCAGCTGCTTCTTTACTGAAACAGCATCATTTGTATGGGTCCCTCAGTACAGATGTGCCAGAGGCAAAGCAACTGAATGCTGCTGAAATTAAGCACTTTCTCTGGTATTTTCCTCCTTCAGTATTTTGCCTGGCAGAGTCTTACTGGTGTCGTAAGTGTGCCTCCATTTATAGCAATGGTTGCAGGACATCGTTTACTGCCTCTCAACATGGACTGAGTGTGAATGAAGAACTTGCAACAAAATTATTTTTAGAGCATGCTGCTTCTCTGCCTGTATCCCTGGCCAGGAATAGGCAAAGCCTTGCTTCTCGTGGGCTTGTTTTCCAAAAATAACATTATTTGAAGAAAAAAACCCGAGTCTCAGGCTCTGGACTGGTTTATGACGAGGTCAGAACAGGTACCAAATAAAACATGTGAGCTTTCATTCATCTATAAGCAGACAGATTGTCCTCAGGAATTTACAGCCTGTGGTCTGGCCTGACACCTGGTTAGGTGAGCACACCATGTGTAGCAGCATTGACCGAGGGCCTCTAAATCCACGTCTGACAGCAGACTGGGTAAACTGAACCATAAGAAGTAAATCAGTCTTTCAGCAAAAACTGAGTTTTGCTGAGTATGAGTTGTTTCAAATGGATCATTTTCCTTAAAGATTCGTAACTGCTTATCCTGTTCAAGTGACTGAACTCCAGGATTTTTAAGTACTCATCAGACTTGTACTACTGTCTTCCTGCTCTTTGGGAAAACGTACTGTTAAGCTATTTTATTCAATAAAATTGAGAGCAAACAAAATTACAGCTTACAACTCTCAACAGAAATTATTTTCAAGCCCCTGACAATATACTCCGCAGTGATACCTCCTGCTACATCCAGGGGAGGGCTGCGCAATTCAGCAATGCTTTACAGACTCATATGCTGCCAGAGGCAAATTTCTTCAAGGAGACAGAGTTGTTCATACTACAGCTTGGGCAGTCCTGAATTTCTGCTAAGCCTATTTACAGTTTGCACACACTGTGCTTTAACTACTGTGTTACACTGCATGTTATAACCCAGGTTTATATTTGTGCATGTTATTAGTTAAGCTATTTTCACCCTTATTACATAAACTCTAATGGAGCAGGAACAGAAGCATCCCCACCTTCCCGTCCGCTCCGAGCTCCACACCTTCAAGACCAATTATCTCTTTCAGACACACTCCAGTAGAATGGCACTGGCGTCCACCATCCAGCTTCATATCCCTGGGAAACAGAAACCAGAGCAGAAACAGCTCTTAGTACAGATGCCTTGTTCACCTTCCACCACCCAATGCCAAAATGAGGTATCAGCATTAAACCAAACATGCTCATGCAAAGCACAGACCAGACACTTTTTCCTACCAGAAGCACCTGTTACATTACATACATTACAGAGAAAACCCCCACTTTGTTCCAGGCTGCATCTCTTACCCCACCTATGGTGCAGATCAACATTCCCCACTGCTGGGTGCCTCTGACAAAACCTGGCATTGGGAAGGAAGTGAACTCATACACACTTCAAGTGAGATCCAGCAACTGAGACTGAACACTTGACTGCCACGTATCTAGCAGATGGATGCTCCCAGAGTACAAACCCACATCCCCCTATGCTGTTGGACAGAGATACCTGTTCATGAAAGCTTCCTGGAGGGATTCCTGCTCCCCTGAGTGCAGGACAGTGTCCAAAGCCCTGTGACCTGCCAGCAGAAGAAACCCAGCACTCCATTGCCTGGGATGGAAACTTGGGATCTACTTGAGAAGGACTGACCCACTTGGCACCTTAGTCTTGGAAGTAAATGATATGACCACGACAACAAAGTTGTATCCCATGCTTTAGCCTCAAGATCAGAACGAGAGTGAAGGCAAGAAAGACTTTGAGCAAACCTGTGCTCTGCAAGTGACAGCTGTATGCAAGTCCAAAGAACTTATCTCGCAGTATTTTCCTGGCTGATTTCCGTCAAGGTCCAACTATGTGTTTAAAACTCTGTGTGGAAGACAAGCTGACACTGAGGCAGGGAGAAGCCCTGCAAGCTCTCCACCCAACTGCAGGGACGGGCTTTCTCATAGTGTGTCTCTGCACATCCTGTTCCTTGTCTTTCTTTTCCAACCTGTCACTCAATTTATTGCTCTGAAACACAGCAATTGGTGAGTCCCCAATAAATCATGTACCTCACTGCTGGAAAAATCCAACCCATCTATCTGCTGGAAAACATACTCTTGTGACAAAGGAAAAGTTTCTAATCCCAACAAAGTCATCTTAGCTCTTTGACTGGGGTTCACTTAGCACAGTGTCACATTATCATTCCTGTTTCCTGATATCATGTTACTGAGGAGCTGGACAAATAATTACACAAAAATAACTCTCTCTCAGAGGCACAGAATTAGCCTCTCCACTCTTGGGCAGAACATGTTTAAAGGAACTATTTCTCATAGAGTTAAATGCCACACAGTAACCACTTCAGCAGGTTTTGCCTACAAAACAAACACACAACCTGAGGACACCCCCAAACCCCAAAATGAAAACAAATTATCTAAATTAACTGAAATAGAACAGAACAATTTAGTTCCCTTCCACTCAAACCCTTACGGACACAAGAGTAAGAAGTGATGCCGTTACAACTTTGGCAGCAAGTCACAGAGAAATTCCCCCATGCAATTAGCAGGCAAGGATAGACAACTCTGTAATTCATCAAATGAAAATCCGGCACCCTTTGAAGAGTCAGCACAGCAGCTCTGAAAAGAAAAAGAGCATCTTGTGGGACTGAATCGCTGCTCTGGGAGCAGGGTGAGCTGGCACATGTGAGCGCACATGGGAACGATTCCTGGGCATTAGCTGAAGATCGATGGACATTAATGTCTCCATTTTCCCATCTTTCTGATGTTTCAGGGACCTCTGAAACAACACTGCAGTCATTCTCCTATGTGTTTTGCAAGGGCTACTTAAGGTCTTTCCCTCCTCTACATATGCTCTGTATTTGAAGGTAGTGTATGATTGCTTGTGTTGTAAAACAGAGTAATAAAATATTACAGTTTGGCAAGAAACCTGTCCATAAACCAGAATTAAACTCCTTCTCTTGAGGAAAATAAGTACTAAACAATGTGCGGTTTCTTACTGGTCTATAAATGGAAAGGCTCATTCTAGCTTTTACACATCCTTCCTCTCACTGGTAAATGATCTCAGTGAACACCTAGTAAGTGATTACTGTATCCTTTCTGAGTTCCTTGTCACTATGACCAGCATCAAGCTAGTCAGGTTTTTGCAGGACAAGCCTTATCTTTTTTCCTTCCCTTCTACTACAGACAAAAGTTCATGAACGCCTCAGCAAAACTCTTGCTGGGAGACCAAGCCCAGGGACTGCCACTCTGCAGCTAGGGGAGCCCCAGCACTGCGGCTTCCTTCCCACATCCCCAAAATCCCAAGAGCAACTAGGAAAGACCTGGTGGATGCCTCCACTTTGCCCTCTGCAAATGGATAAGTCGTGCCTGAGCAACAGTCAGGATAGTTGTTTAGGTGCCAGTGTTGGCAACCACTGCCACCCGGTTGTTTTTCAGGACACATGGCATGGCACCACAGTCAGCGGGCCCCAAGAGGCAGAAGCATATGGAGGATAGGCAATTCATATACAAAAATCAAGCTTTCACTGTGTTTAAGTTAGTCAGTTACCGATGGGACTGAGGAAGTGCACAAACCAATATTCTGGAGTAAAAGGTGCTTACAAAATAGAGAGTAGGAAAGATGGTCCTTGCCAAAGAGGCTTTTAAAGGATGAAAAGTTTCCCCTTCCTCATTTTTGATTTTCCTGTTTTATCTTCCAAAAGTTTTAACATAGGTTTCAAGGGATTCAAGCAGACACCAAAAAGCAAAACTAAGTCATGAGAACTTAATCCTACCACCTTAACTTCATTTGAGCAGGGAAAGCTTGTGAGGAACTTAGAAGATCAGGGATGACATTTCTTCGAAGGCAAAAAACCAGATCCCAGTTTCTGACAAAGTTTGGGGTGTTACCTTGATTTACACCAAGCTCTAGATGCTCTACCCGTGCATACCATTTCCAGAAAGCTGAGCAGAGTTATAAATTACACTCAAAAATAAGCATATTGTTTCAGTTATCCAGGACTGCAGAAAAAAAAAGGCTTCTCCCTCTACAAGTTCACAGATCTTATCGCAACAGCACCAGGTGACTTGGGATCCCAAATCTGTTGTGGAACGGCGAAAAGCTTTACTGAACAGAGAGGTAAGAATCTTAACCAGAAATCTCACTGTGGCTTTTATTAGCCAGGCCAGGATTAACAGAATAGAAATCGGATGCTATTGCCTTTCGAAGTATAGCATTTCTTTAATGAACCAAATGTTACACTTTGACATGATCTCCAAAGCCCTATGCAAGACTCCTGCTGGGTACTTGCTCTTTAAATGACAGCAACAGTTGAACACTTCAACCTGTGAATAATTTAGGAGCCTATTAAGTATTAAAATAGATTTTAAGGTACATGAAAAAGCCTTCTGCTTATTGCAAGATGGAATCTGATAATTATTTAGAGATGTAAACCTTTTGCACCCCTATCTTATGATTAATGATTCGTGACTGTTAAGGTTTATTCTGAAAGCAAAAGTAGTTCATGAGACATCAGGAAAAGATATTGTTCTTATTGTTTCTGCTTACTGTCTGAGTAGGGACAAGGATAATGACAGCTTTGGAAAAGACATGCTGCCAGCCAGTCCAGCAGTGGATCTCCTGCTGCCTAAGACTCCCTGCTTTAATTGACCAAGGGCTATCAGATCCTAACAACACAAAAATTCCACTGGGGAAGAACAGCAAGGAATTTGGTAACAAATCTAAGGACCTAGCAGGGTATTCTGCATTGCTGTGAGCTTATTGCTACACCCCCTAGGGCCATTTAGATTTCTCCTGTAAATATGTCATTAGTACTGCTAGAACAACTCCGGTGATAATTTAGAGAGAGAGGAGAAGGAAAAATCCCTGGAAAGATGTCTTTAATGGGCCAGTATCATTTTTCTCTCTCCATACTCAGCTGTCAGCATGTCAGCGCCTGACCTGATGCTTTGCTCAATGCAAAGTAAAAGTTCAAAATTTAAACCTATGAGGTTCTGGAGACTCATTGCTTCATTTCAGTCTAAGGGAACAGGGCAACTCACAAAAACGAGCAATGGTGGTTCTGTAAAATTCATACATGAGATGATTACTTTCAAAGTGTCTTGTTGGGGGAAACAAAGGAAAAAAATGGATTTATATCCCTTTCTGTAAAGCTAATATGCACTTGTTTTTTTGTTCAATTTAGGAGAAGCAGGAAAAATGGGCAACGGTAAAGAAAAGCAGGAATATTTCAGTTTCTCTATTATCAGCTAAACCCAGATAGTTATTCTTCCCCAGGCCTACAGAATGATAAAAGCTCAGGAAAAGCACTTGAGATTAATGACTTAATCAAAACTGCCTCGCATACAGAAATTCCACTGGGGAAGAATAGCAAGGAACTTACAACAAATCTAAGAACCTAACAGAGTATTCTGCTTTGCTGTGTGATTACTGCTAGCACCCCTACAGCCATTTAGATCTCTCTTGTAAATATTCCCCTGTTTTCTACACTCACTAAAATGTTTGTTACCTGACTTGCCAAATAACTGATGGCAGGAGTGCAGCATGCAAAACAACCATATCTAAACGCTTCCTCTTGCCTTATTTTGCATATGACTTTCTTACCGAGTTCAAACACTGAAGATGAACAAAAGATGTCAGAGGTTAGATAATAATGAAGACCACTAGGAATATCTGGTGATGAACAACAATCAAATTCATTGATTGTTGTGGCTACATGTTATTTGGAGGGATGGTATTGAAAATTTCTTCCTCTCAGCATCACTGAACTCATTAGTGATCTGGCTAGCACTTTGTTAAATTCAAAGTTAAATTCAGCAGTGATTTATCTTTGGAAACTGGATGAAGCTGTTTTGTAGCATTTCTGAGAAGGATGCAAATTCTTCTTTATCTAACACCTTCCTGCTTTAATTTAGAAAGACTGCCCATTTCCTGGGCTTCAATCAATTTAATTACTCATATTGCATTATTTTCCTTAACTGGAGGCAAGTTTAGTCAAACAAATACCTACATTCTTGTCAAGAAAGAAATATTCAGCATTAGTCCTGCTCCAGGTGAGCTTCTAACCACTTAATGAATGCAATGATATGAAGAATAAAAGATGCGGTGGACTGGCCAGTTTCATAAAAACATGCACTATCTGATGCTCTGGATTTTCTGTCCTGTTGTTCATCACCTTCAGCCCCAGTGGCAGTCAGCCACTGTGAGACCAAGCGGCATGACGCCACCAGCTTTCCTCCTTCCCCAGGTCCTCTAGATTCATCTTCTGGGCAGGACTGGAAGCTCTTAAAAGATTCTTATGATACCACAAAATAAAATATCATCAGAATAGGTATGATTTTAATCTGTGAATTAACAAAAACAAGCCTAAGAAGTCCCTTTTCAAAAATACGGGTTTTAATTGTGAACCATAATGACGTGTGCCAAAGGAAAAACCCAACACCACAACAGAACTATAAACCCATCTAACTGCACCCTGCGTAAGGTCTAATGACTTTGGGCTGTAACACTGCAGGAAGCTGGGGGCCAAGGGCAAGATGCTCAGTGCCTCTTTCAGCTCCTGACTTGCAGTACAGACTTCCTTACATTGCTTTCATGTGGCTATGTCTACTCTCACAGCTGCTCTGCGTGTCTAGATGGGGGAAGAAAAGCGAGCGCTGGTCCTGTCCATTACCCTGGCTCTTGGCCATGGAAATAGATGAAGCTGTGCCTGTCTTCACACCACAAACTAAGATGCCAGCAATCTTAACGCAGCCAGACCTAGAGAGAATTTACAGCCCAGGTCCACAAAAGTACCTGCCCCTCAGTGGCTCCAGCAGGAGATAAAGACATCTCAAAGCCTCTGTCAATTCAATTTTAATTTTTCCCTTTCCCCTTACACAAAAGCACTATAAGCTAAAGCACTAGGATTCCATCTGATACAAGGTACAGACAAAATTTCAAGGACAGAAAGTTTTAGTGATTACTTCTGTTCATGACTTTTGTCCTCCCCATCACATCACTCTCAGCTTTGTGCTTTCCATTTCTCTTCAAGATAACAGTAAAAACTATAGAGAAAGTAATTCCTCTGGTACACAGTGTCCTTCATTCTCAGCCCTAGCAAGTAGCACCAAACTGGCCTTTTGAAACTACAACAGAAAAACCTATCACTCTGGAGTATGTTTCTCCAAAAGCCTGCTGCCAGCTGCAATCTGGTGAGGCTGCCCAGGAGAGGGATTTGGGACACATTTTCCACGGGATAGCTCAAACCTCATCTTCTCATGTACTCTCATGGCTCTCCTCCCCTCATCCCCCAGACCTCCATGTGTATTTGTACAACCCCTTAAAAACACATCTTGGGAGTTTGGGGAGGCCTCTTACTATTGCAGCTTGACCTCAGCGTGGAAGGTGGGCAAGCAATGGCTGCAGCGTGGAGTACACTGCTTGCATGTTGTTAGCAGGGGGAGATGCTGCCTCATCCACCCCAGGCAAGTACGCAGAATTCAGCTGTGATGGCAGGAACTGCCTTTCGGACAGGTTTTTAAAATGAATCTGTTAGTGCAGCTTCGCTGCCAGCATCGGTACAGCAGAGCTCTTCTGTGCTGCCTACAATGTAAGGGGGACTGGCAGCCTCCTCAAAACACAGCTGTGCTTGTACATCTTCTGGCTGGCCTCAATGCCCGTGAGTCAGAGCAGAGGTGGAAAAGCAGCAGATCAACCATGTGCTCCTCTCACATGGAACAATGCCCCCTGCATGCATGTTCACCCTGCTCTCCTGCTCCTGCCAGGGCTCACCTCGGTCTCATTGCAGATGTGCCTATGGTTCCCTGCATAGATTTATGTTTGTCAACCATTCAGCAATGCTTGCAGAACATAAACCAGTTCAGACATCTTGCCCAGGGACAGACATCAGCAACCCACAGGTTCAGAGAAAGCAAAGGCCAAAGGATGCTGTCACCACAGAACTTCAAAAGGGTAACAGCATCTCTCCCCATTCCTACTACACATCCAAAATGTGCAATGAAGTGAGCAAGCACTGTGCAGTCTGAACAGAGGGGCTACAGTTTATGCTATAGTGCCTCATCTGTTATTTACACCAGCTGTTCCTAGAAGGAGGTGCCACTGAGTTGTTTCTCTCTTTCTCTGATGCTCTGGAAGAAAGACAGAGGGCATTTTTCATCTTGTGGGTTTTTTTAGCAAAGAGCTGGATTGTTTTGTACTGGCACTCGCTGCCTTCTCGGCCCATGCCTTCTTGCTGCGCAAGCATGGTACAAGATCTTACATGCTGAAATAATATTTAGGTTTGCAGCTGGCTTCCTTACTGCTGTAATTCAGAAGGTATAACTCGTCATTAGCATTTCAAAATACATTCACTTTTCAATGGAGGCAATTTCCACTGGGCAACGACCATAAATGAACGACAATATACCCAAAAAGAGCAAACAAAGCTGCCGGCCTGTCAAGAATTTGCCAGGTGAGTCATCCCAGTTTAATTAAGAGAGAAAATTTACTTTAAGAGACAAAAGAGCAAGTCAACTCCTACAAAGGTGCCTCCTTTCAGTTCTGCATTAAAAACAATCTCCCTTTGTTTTGAATTCGTGATGCACAAGCAGCTTGTGGCAAACAATTCTCCAGAAATAAACAGAGCTGCTAATAAATATGAAGCCAAATTCATCCTTTATGCACTTGATAATTTATGGGTCTTTCAAACCCACCTCAGTGTATTAACTGAGTATTTCCCCCAAATTCTGTACCCTATGGGTGCTGAGCCAATCCACCTACAGGTAACTCACAGCTCTCCACTGAGTGGCCGTGGTGGCCACTTTTCTCCTCTGCTCCAGGGGCACAAAGCTGCCAGACAGGCACTGCCCTTCCCAGCCTTGTACTGTGTCTCTGAAGGTACCCAACAAGCTGTGCCCCAGAGCCTGCCAGGCAATGTCTCCCAGCTAAATCCAGTTTCTTGTACTGCAGTTTCAAAGCAAGAGCAAAAAGTCTTCTCAGTCTTCAATGCGAACAGTCTTTCTATCAGAGGTCTAGTTGAGGGTTACAAGGCAGCTCCACAGATGTTGCTTACACCAGCTAAGAACCTGCGTGGTAATATGGCCGAAAGAACCTCTACGGTATTATGGCCAAAACAATCTGTCTTCAATGACTGAACGATCTGACCAATGGCCAAATGTACAATGAAAAGGTTTTATGTTTAAATCCAAGTATTTCTCTATAGTTCTGGAAATCTAGATATCACAGCACCACATTTGCATGGGAGAATAAGAAATCTGAGACTGCTTATAAAAAATGTGCTATCTAGAGTACTTGTTTTGTCAAAGATGAGTGAAGACATAATAAAAACAGTGCATTTTCCGAGAACATTTATTTCAGGGGAGTAGTTTCTTCCAGTTTCATAATCAAAGATACCACAACACACATAAATAAACTGGGGACTCAACGCTGTAGTTTTAACCTGGTAATGGTCCACAAGGCAAAGATATCTAAGTGCATTAATTTCTACTCAGAGCAGATATGTAAAAGCAATAGCCTCCGTCATGCTGTTGTCCATTATCAGGTCTACATGCAGGCCCAGAAAGACTATGTAGTACATGTATAAATATACATACCCGACTTGGGTACAGTCTCGATATGGCAGCACTGAAAATATGCTACAGAAGGATCTTCTGCTGCTGATAAGGACTATTCTAAAATATAAAAGAAAATAAAAGAAATCAAAGACTAAAATTTTAAAAAAAATCACACCACAATAAGCAAAGCAACAGATGTTACCATTGAGGAATTCATGATCATAAAGCTTCCATGATGGATAATTTCTCCCTCTTCTTATCTTACAAGCACAAGGGTATTATGCTACTGAGTCTTTACAGAAGTGCTGAAACCTGTGCCATACCTTACACAGTGAATGAGCAGCACAGTTCTATCCCCTCTACAAGCTTTCTAGAAAGACTATCTCGAATACATTGCTTAGAACCTGGGATAGATGTTTTAGTGAAAGGAATCCTAGCGACAGGAGTCCACCCAGAGAAGGAGTCCACTCTCACAACCACTATAGCTGAAACTAAACAAATACAGCAACTCAGGTGATACGCACCACCACTCTTGTGGTTGACCTGGAGTCTGCTTTTATTAAAAGAGAATTTCTGGCTGCTAGTCGTGCACTTTCTCTGCTAAACCAAAGGACTCCCTTGATTTTCAGCTTCCTGCTCCTGAAATAGGCTGATTCATGGCTGAAGTCAAAGGCTGCTATTATCATAATCTTTCAGATCCTTTCACTGTTTTCTAGGTTCCTCCATGAGTCTTCTCCAGCTTTTCCCCATCATCCTTCTTGGTCTCTGGGCGGCATCACTAGCCTCAGCAGTTGCACAGATGGAAGATACGAACATCCTATCTTTCAGTCTTACCTTAAGATCAATGTCTAGCCCTGATGACCCGCAAGCACCTGTGCTCAATAATCACAACAGTCCTCTTGGTTATGATACTGTGTGACTGATTCAACAGCTCCTTGCCCCTTCTCCTCCAGTGCCACGTCTAGCTCAGTCACTGTCAGTGCTGAATCCCTCCTCTTGTAAGCATGGCATGTCTTTATTCCCTACAGGCAAGCAGTTCAAGATTTGGCTACATGAAATCATAAACTCTCTGCCTGCTCACAGATTATCTCAGAATCCAGACCACTGTTCCAACAAACACCTTGTATTTTTAATCAGTGTCCAAATCTCTGCATCATCTGCAAAGTCTGTACAGTATCAAATCAAACACCTTAGAGCAGCCTATGCCTTACAGGCACATCATTGGCTTTAGCCATCAAGCTCTGATGTATCATTAAACAACATCAAAACCACCCTGAGTCAAGAACCTTCCATGAAACTGCGTGGACTGCCAATAGCTATATTATTATAGTTTCAGGAGATTCAGACTGGCAAGATGCTAAAAGAAGCCTGATTGAGATGTAAGATAAAGAATGCCAATAAATAACAGATTGTTTATAAATATACCCGCTTTCCTTATTACCTTCAGGACACCAACAATTGTAAAACTGTACACTGCCCACTGAAAAGGCCCTTTTTAATTCTGAAGTTGGCCAGAAGGCTGCATCACCTCAAATTCCTCTAAGACACAGTGATGGCCATTTGTGCCACCTTCTAATGTGACTGGTGTTATAATTTACTGATACTTCATGTTTCCAGAAATCTCCACTTGTGGTCCAAATGCTAGAACATACTGCTAGGTTGGTTGTCAGGGCTATTGTAGATCCATGCTCTGCTCTCCAGCACTGATTTCATGACATCACGTGCCATAGACCTGTATGTGAGGGTTTCAGCTCAATTTTTCATCCTTTGTCCTATGCTGGTCAGAGTTAGACAACAAACCCTAGCAAGCTATTTTGTTCTTTACTGACTGAGAACCACCATATGCACCCATAAATCTTGTACCAGTTATGCTGTAATTAAAACACTGTTTCCTTAAGGGACCAGCTTAGTCATCGTTCTTGGAAAAGATTTAGAACCCCAAGAGAGCTGCTGCATGTAGTGCTTGGAAAAATGCAGAATGATCAATTTTCTTCCCCCTGGATCATTCTGTTACAGCAATCTTATTTTCTTCCTTGAAAGCATGTTTGAAAGCAAAGGGATATTTACCCTTTAATAAACAAAGGGTTTCTAATAATAAACATCCATACAGCATCAGAAGTTCTCCTGCCACAGCAGAAGTATGATTTCATTGTTTGTCTGAATGCTGTAACACCCCTTACCTATGGTAAACATTTTGGATCCTGTAAGACAGTCTCTGGGTGCAGCAGTAAGTTACAGAGAGGAGGGGGGAAATAATTTTTAACATTCGAGAAAGCCAATCCACAAGCAAAAAAACCTGGCATGTGATTGATTTGGTGCTTGCCACTGTTTATTGCTGAATGGCTGGCTACTCACAACAGCTTGCTTGTTCCCTGGAAGCCTTGTTTGCTGATGTATGAAACTTGGCACAGACTTCGAGGCTGACATCAGAAAGTATCTTTGAATTTGGAAAGCCATGGTATCCACTAAGTGCATTTCCCCCACTCCCTCTGGCTCCTTCTGGAAATACTGCTCTTCCTCCAATGCCCTACAAGTCCCTAAAAAAAACCCCAACTCTTAATACTTAAAGAGAATACTCTGCTTCCATGTCGAGAAGCAGACACAACATGGGAAGTTACCATAGACGACTTGCTGTATCAGAAATCAGATCAGAAGGGAAATAAGGAGCACCAGCCCAGCCTCTATTCTTCTTCAGACTTCTTTCCCTTCGGAACCTGAGTATTGCCTTTCTTTCCATAAACTGGGGCTCTCTTTGCATACAGATCTTCCAGGCAGAGCAGGAGAGAAGCCAGGATGACACAAAACTTCACCTGCATGACTGCGGGAGAGGGCTGGTGCAAAACAGCCTTAGCAGCTGGACTGAAGGAGAAGCAGGGAAGGCAGCAGTCAGAAGCTCATCTCTGAAGGATAAAATGGCATTTTATTTAGAGGTCTGGTGACACACAGAAAACAAATCCTGAGGGCCTGAAATGGTTTGCTGGGGCAGAAAGTCCAGAAACTTGTCAAAAAGCCTACTTTGGAGAAGGTGTGGTGGAAGCCCATTGCTGTTCAGGAAAAATGTATCATTTTTATGGGAGAAAAGCATTTTTCTGAATTTCAGCTCTTCAACAAAGGGCATTTACAGTCTTGCGCAGCTCTGAATAAGACTTCAGAAGCAGCTTGAGCCAGAGAGGGTTTACGCACCCTGACTGCCATTGTGCCACACAGACATGTTTAAAATCACTTAATGAAAAGGTTTTCATCCCCTAATTCTCACATTTCACCAAGAAGTTGTACTAATTACTGTGATTCAGAGCAACCATTAGTTTGCAAGAGAGCTCTGACAATGTCCAACTGCTGAGACTGTAAAAGCTAATCTTCCAACTTCTTTAATGAGGTGTATGCTATGAAACTATAAAACCTTAGTGAGCACAAGGTTCTTGACAGAATCAGTGATCCACTTGATGTGAAGAATTAGAATGTTTGCTTTCTTTAGTACCTGTCCAGGTCTGACTGTGTTGCACCCAACGGTTGAGATCAGGCAATGGGATACACATGGTATGTACCATTCATCTGTGAAATACCATAGCCTCTTTTCTAATACCTGATAGATGATGTTTGACTATAAAGGCTTTGCTACCTTGCATGCAAAGGTGAACACACAAACCATGGCTGCTGTCTGGGTAGCAGCTATCATTTTGGAGTCTCACAGGTTCAAGATGGGGCTATTGGAAGGTGTCTGAAAGTAATTATGAACTGTGAGGATGCTGCAAATAAGTCAGCCTCTTAGAGTGCACGTGTGTGCATTTCCACAATAGAAGCGCATTAAGAGACCTTTCACAGCCTACGGATGCTGCCTGGCCTTGGCTTAGATCTGTATACTAACAAAAAAATTGAGAAAGCAATAGTATGGGGGTGGGAGAGGAGCACTGTTCTACTGCTTTTTTATCTGCTATATAGAATGACTCCAGAAATCTTGTCTCATTCTCACCAGGTATTGTTTGTTCAGCTGGCTCAGGTTGCTGTTTTGGTGGCTTGTTTCTGCTGGACAGGAAATCCGCTTCACAGCTCATGGAAGATGCCACCAACAAACCGGCTGAGTAATGTGGGCGAAACCACACACTGGTGGATATCTGTGCTAATTTGTATGTTAAGGTTGACTTTATTTTGTCTTGTAATGTGAAAATTTATTCTGTGCTATTTGACAAGTCTGCTTTTTGATAACATAGTCTGGGAAACATCATTTTCCAGCTCATTTAGTTAGTCATATCCTACAAATCCGAAGAAACCAGTTTAACCAGTGCACAGAACCATCAACAGGAAGCTTTACAAGGACCAGCTGATAAGATGCGGTCTGTGTATTGGTGTTTTTTCTCTGCACTAAATAGCTGAACTCTTATTTTAACCACTACCTTGCCACTGGACCACCAAAGGCTGGACCCAGAGCATCACCACTCACTATGTGCCATTCCCAGGGTTGAGAGAGGAAAAGCATTCAGTGCCACAGGACAAGGACATGTCACATCACAGGATGAGAGCCACAAATAAGGGCAATCAGTAGAGAAAGGCGCCCTGAGCTATCATCCATACTGCAGTGTGCTGTGACACTCACAGTCACGAGCCACTGAAACAGTTACTGAAAGCACTACCCATTTTAACGCCCAGCTATCAAATTCTCCACTCACAAATATATTCTGTATAGATGTTTTCAAAGCTGGTTCCTCAAGTAAGTGACAATCTAACATGCTGTGACAGAAGGGTCAGAGGCTGCACAGAGAACTCAACTCCAGCCTGGTTCAGCACCCACATCCTGCATGGCCATGCATGAGCCACCTGGGATGAAGTCCTGGGCATGGGAAGGAGCCCCAAGAGGGTTTTCTATCCACTGCAATAACTATGTTCCTCTTTAACACAGGAACTGGGGACGACATCAACTTTAAAGGTCTTATTGTACTCAGAAACTGTTGATTTTACGATGAACACATAAAGTGGATCCAATGCCTATTACTTTCCCACTAACTTCAGTGACTGCAACAGAATCCAGACCCCTCAGAGAAACAGGGTATGAGCTCAGATTACTTATTGCTAGACTGCGCTGGCCACGGAGGCAACACAAAGTGTTGACTTTGCATTTTATTTTTAGCTAATATCGCTGTGGTTCTTTGCCCATAGGACAAAAAGCATTTTCAAAACTGTGTACCTTATTCTTACTGTGTCTGTGGTCCAGATAAAGAGATCTTCATTATGATTATGGAAATGTTCTGGAAAACTGTGCTGATGAAGATAAGCCAGCTGAATAACAGAAGCTTACTCACTGTTTTCTTAGCAAATGATCTATGAATGAAGAAAAATGCTGCAAATATCCTACTTTTTTTTTTTTTTCCAAAATATAGAGAAAAGTTTACAAATAAAATATTTATTCATTTTTTCACAGGTAATAGTCCTATCAAATTTATGCATGTATTTTATCTACCCATCTCCAAAAGCATCTGTGGAATTTGCATAATACCTTATGAATAAGTATTTTTTACTGTAAGAAATTCCCAGAGCACACATCTATTATGCACGAAACAGACTAAAATTAGAGGTCTGCTTTTCAGTGTTTGATTCCACATGTATTTGTTGTAAGACAATGATCAGCTGCCATCTAGAGAGTAGTCAACAGTTCTTCATGTGTTTGTTTGCTACAAAAGCTGTTTCTAAAAAGCTGCCATCCCTCGGAGCCACCTTCTGCAGTTATTTCTGTTGATTACTCCCTTTCACTGCAATTAATTGTCTGCATGAGAATAAACATGAGGACAATTCTGCTTGAGCCAAGTAACACCTACCAGAATTCAAAGCATAAAACCTGTGGTTCCATGTGATGTCAGAATTTCTATTGGCCTGGTTCCACATTTGACGGAAACCATAGGCACAAACCAGTCTACAGGAATGCATGCTGTTCTCACCCACTGCAGTTTTGTAAGAACAGTCATATGCAAGGGTCAACTCTCAGTGGGACTACATGCGGTCTCTAAGCAACCTCTTCAGATAGCCTATTTCAAACCTTTCATGTTTGGAAGGGAAAGAATAAAATCATGAGGCACACAGGGAAAAACACCAGAGAGGGCAGCTCTCTTCTTTATAAGCAGGGAGGAGCTAGCTTCACTTCTGAGCTGGATGATACTGCAATAAAGAACCTATTTTGCTGATGGGAACATCACAACAGGCTCTCTGCTGTAAGGGAAGTTGTCTGACCACAGATATCAGGTCTGACTGCCAGGTCAGACGGTGCCTATGGCAGCAGTCAGGGCAGAGCACATCCCAGCTAAGGCTACACCCCTCACACGTCCAATAGGAGCCCCTCTGCCTGCATGTGCCTTGAAGACATGGATCCTACTCCTCACCTTGCCATAACCATCCCTAGTTGTGTGCTTACCAACCAGCACTTTGTATCCAACTGATAGATGTTGAAATATCATTCAGCCATTGCTAAACTTGATCCATCAGGTTTGGCCATGTGCCCCTCTCATACTTCACACTACCCTTGAAGAAATGCAACCAGATTATCCCTAGTTTACTCCAACAGCAACACAGATTTTCCTTTTATGCAGGTTGTTTGTATTAAGGAGACACAGGCCTTAAAAATGTATGGGCTAGCACTTCCATTGACTCGTGCTTCACTCAAGGAAGCGTGCACTGCAGCCTGCACCTTCACAGGCTATTTTAAAGGCCATTACTATGTATGTGGTAAGTGGTGCTGGCACACTGTGCTCTTGCATGTCTCTCATGCTGACCCTGCCCTTCCCCTCAGGCCCCATGGATCACCTCTGCAGAAGCAGCCTCTGCATGCACAGTACCTGCCGTTTCTGGTATCGTGCTGCCGCATGTTCTTGATAAAATGAACCTTCTTAAAGTTCTTTGGTCTGGGTGATCCTGAGAGTGTCCGACATCTGAAAAATAAATCAGTTGGAGGGAGAGGGGAGGGAGGAAGAAAAAGTGCTCAGTTCCCTGCTGTACGGCCAAGAAGTCTACACAAAGGCAGGAAGGAAAGACGAGACAAATGATTCAAGTCACCCTGTGTTAGGAATGGGCAAGAACAATAAGGACAATAAGTCTGGAAACGCGACAGCTCAAATAAAAAAAAAAGATATTTGAAATAATAAGAAGAAAAGGCACCACCACCACCACCCCCCATGCAAAAAAACCACACCGTAAAAAAATGTGAGCAAAATAAAACTTCCTGCAATCTGCTGTGAAGGCTCAGCCAGCGCTTCCAGAGGAGAAAACAAATGAAACTAAAATCTGGTAAATACGTGATTTTCCCACTCACACCAACCCCCAAACTTTTGTGTCCTATTCTCCTCAGCCATTGGAAAAGGAGCTACTGAGGAAAGTTCTTTCTCCTTTTAATTATAGAAAAAGTTTAAATCTCTAATTTGAAAGGATAATTCCTATTTGCTTTGAACTCTAAATATTAATTTTCACGTTCCTGACAGCATACAAGCCAACTGAAAATGAAATAAATTACCTCAGGAAAAAAATACCATTCTTCTTAACATTAATCCTTCAATCTATTTTACATCTGAACGTACTTTTTAAATTGCAGTTACCGGAAGAAATAGCCTGAGGGAGAAGAGATGAGACAAACAGCAATATTCCCCACCCTCTTCCAGCCTCGCTCTTTAATCAGCTAAAACCACAGCACATGTGAAAGCTTTCTCTGTTTCATCTCCAGGCTGTTTTGTTACAAGGCACAGCATGGCGCACAGACACTGGAGATAACTGCGCACCGCCTGGCCAGGGCTGCTGCATCCTCTTGTGGGAGCTAAGGGACAGGCACAGAACTATAGGATGGTGTGGGTTTGAAATGACCTTAAAAGATCATCCAGTTTCAACCCCTCTGCCACGGGCAGGGACACCCTTCCACCAGACCAGATTACTCAAAGCCCCATCCAACCTGGCCTTGCATACTGCCAGGGATGAGGCAGCCACAGCTTCTCTGGGCAACCTATGCCAGTGCCTCACCACCCTCATAATGAAGAATTTCTTCTTTCTTTACTAAGTACAAGCAATCCTCAAAAGAGCATGCATCAAATGCACTACCAGCACACAGAACCAGCACAGTACCTCTGTATTGAGCCTCCCTAACCTACTTTTCCCATCCTCTCCTATGCACTGTCAGAGCTCACCAGCTTCCCAAGCCCAAGAGGTCCTTTTATTTGACTGAAACCACAGACCACTAGTCCCAAGCCACTCTGTTGTAGAAACCAAACCAAACTGCCAGTCCTTGTTGCACCAAACTTCATCACTGTGCACAGGCACACATCGCTTGGCCATTTCTGCCTTCCTCCTACTAGTAAAATCCTTGAGATTGCCTCACCCTCTGTTTGCAATTAGCCTTGTTAGCTTCTTCACAGGAAAATACTGTCAAGAGAGAGGATCCACCACCAATTCTGCAAATTAGCAAGTAAAAATACTGCCTCGCAAACCACACTTTGTTTATATCTTTCGCCAATTATATGCGTTTGAATTATTTATGAGAATGCTTCATAACATGCTGGTAAGCATTCAGTGGTAAGCTTTGTAAAAATAATCAAGCCTTGGTAATAGGCCAGTTGGTACAGCCTCTGCTATTAAGCCTTTGCTTTGAGGTGTGGAAGAGACAGCCGATCTACATGCGGATAAACAACGTCATAGGCTAAGCACTGATATAAACCAGCTGAATTAGAGGTCCCAAGATAAAGAGACATTGAAAATTCAGCTGCCCCCTTGCAGAACAGCTGACCTGGAAGCACACCATGCACTGGTCAGATTACTGATCAGCCTGCTTCCGAACTGTTAAGCAGTTGTTTCATTTCCCATCACCCTAGAGCACTCCCTAGACTAATTACTGCAGTCCCCATAGAAGCTGTGGTCTCCTGGATGCGGAAATAAAACCGCACTGAAGCTGCTGACATAACAAGGATAGGGGCAGTTTTATTAGTGAGGTGGCAGTCACAAACGTACCTGCCAACATGCAAACACAGTAATGCTGGCTACCGAAACAAGACTGCATGTGCTGAGAGAACAATTGATAAAAATCCATAAGAAAATGAGAATACTGAAAATACTGGCCTTCAGAAGCTTGCCTTATCAAACCAGCTGTACTCACTCATTAAAAGTACTACTTACACTAGGGGCTAGTTATGTTAGTGACAACTAACCTTTTTTATTTTTTATTTAGACTTGAATCTGACTTTTAATTTCCTGACACTTAAATACTGACTTTTTATTTAATTGCCTAAAGCCAGGGAATGTGTAATTTATGTCACCTACCACCTTGCAGGGTGAGTGAGGTTTCAATACCTTTACTCACTATGAAGAACATCTTAATGCAAACACCCAGCTGCTTTTTGACATGGGAACAGACAGCAGGTCTGTCCGCACATGTGCTTACAGACAAGTAACCAGAGAGAAAGGGAATAAAAAGACCTCCGCAGTGGAGCATTTTCCTCGATGTCCTCCAGAGTCTCCAGAGAAGATCGCTGGGAGATCAGCCGACGCCTGCAGAGAAAACAGAACACAAAACATCACCACTGGTTAGAGGGGATGCAGAAGTCCTCAGAGCTCTTCAGTAAAGCCCACAAACCACCATTCACTAGCCAACTCATACCTTTGGATATTAATAAATTTTGATCCATCCTGCTTATTGCACTGAATCTATTTGGTGCCAAAGCAAACGTACTCCATACAAGCTTCTACAGCAAAGCAAAGGCTGACACTTTCCAATAGCTCCTCCTCAGTTTGTGCTTTCAGATTTTCCTTCAAGGGTTTAACACCAACCTGCCACCAGTCCTACATCTGCTGCGGTACAGTTCTCGATGCTACAAGTACAGTCCTTCGATAAAATAATGAAAACATAGAGCTACAGAGACTCCCTGCCATTTGCACAGCCAGAGGGGACACAGTTCTCTTTGCCCCTTGCCCTTTTACCAAACAAATGCCACTCGTTTCTCAGTGATATCCATCTCATCACTCCAATGAGGAATGACTGAAGAGAGATGAAAGATGATGGAGTCAGCAGCGCTGGGCACAAACCAGCAGTTTCAAAGGAAGCTCTGACCATCCCTGTGAGTAGCACAGATGAGTTTAGTCCTGTTTTAATCGGTTTTCTATGGCTGAGCCAGATCCCTCCTCCGATTCAGTGAAATGAAGTAAGGAATTCTTAGTATTTCAAGTTTTCTGACTGTTCAGAAAAAGGGCAAGGAAGAAGCCCTGAAACAAGCTTCGGTTTAGCAGCAATTGCTGCTGCACATCCTCCAAACACCAAAACGCAGAAAAAATGAGGAGCAACACCCAGCCCCCAAAAGCCACTGTAAATACAGAAACCAAATGTGTAAGATACGGCCTACATAATAAAAAATTAAGGTAGCAATCATCAAAATGACCCTACCAGGGGATGTGACAGCCAGCATAGTGAAGGGACCACGCTACAGCACTCACCTTGCACAAGGAGTGTCAGAACCCATCACCCCAAGTGGCCATTGCTGAGGTGTACATACCTCAACAGTGATTTTATGAGTATGAACTTAAATGATAAGTCTCCATAGACTACCACTATTTTTCCCCATTTACCTATTAATACTATATTATTATTTATATGCATATAATATATCCATTATTTTCGTAATTATTACTCAATTTTCTTTCTCACCAAACTGCCTTACTGCCTGGATCTGCAAGTAAAGAGTTTCCAGAATCTCAGTGTCTTATGAGCACCTCTATGCTTCCAAGGGTGCTCAATGGCTGGACATAGCCTTGGGTGGCATGGTTTAGTGGGAGGTGTCCCTGCCCATGGCAGGGGGGTTGGAACTAGATGATCTTTAGGTCCTTTCCAATCCTAACTATTCTATGAGTCAATGATTCTATGATTTATTCCTACGCTGTAGTTTCACGTTAAATTGTTTTCTCTGATGCCAGTATAAGCAGTTTCTAATCCCTCTTGCAATTTGCTAGCCACTCCAGTTGTGCTGCTACAACTGTTCCTGCAGCCGTGATGCAAATCTGATTACCAAAATGTTTTCCAGTTCAAAATAACCCTGAGGCTCAGTGATTCAGTTACTACTAGTACAAACACCACATTTCCATCACTAACCCCCGGACAACACATTTCAGGACAGTTTGAATGTGCATGCAGCTTTTTGAGTGCTTAGAAAATCATGAAAAACACCCTCAATTTATAGAGCAACTAAGTGTGAAACATAATCCTCTTAGGAAAATATGCAAACCTAAATCCCCTCAGGCTTTGTCTAAACCAGAATTTTAGATATGATGAAAGACAGGATACACCTTCAAAATGCTAATTGAAAACAGTCTGCTTTTCAGGGTGTGCTGAATTTGCTGGGACGGAGAAGGAAGAAGAGACTGACTATGAGTCTCCTGTACCCACAGGTGCTACCTCAGCTCCATTAACAATCAGAAGACACAGAGATGCTCTTACAGGGAGAAGTCAGATCAGGAGGAGCTCCTCCTCCATTTTCAGTTACACTAGCCTATAAGCAAAGTTGGAAGGGTCAACTACCAGCACCACTGATGTAGCAGATCATTGCTGTCTTTCCAGTACCTCTTTATACGTCATTAGTTTAATAACATGCTTAAATGATAGTACCCTCCCATCTTGTGGTATTACACCACCAAAAGCATACTTGGCGTGTTGTCAGTCTAAGGGAGATGAACAACAGTACAATTGTGCCACCTTCTTTGTATTAGATCTATCAGATTAGTCACACAGTATTGCTGTAGATGCCTGTTAGATGTCATGAGGTGCTTATACAACACCAGATGCATATTCCGGACACCACTGCAACCCTCTTCCAACTCTCTCCTCACCCAAAGTTATGCATCATCCTCAATTTCATTGCCAATGGCTTGGCAGAGACAAGTTTGAAGATCCTACATTTGCATCTGTTACTAAGGCAGATGCATTGGTTGGCTGAAAACCACAGAACTGCATTTCATCAGCTGGTCATCCAGTTGCCTGGTGACTGTTCAGATTCCTCTGGCTTTTTTCACTGGTCTCAACTTCTTAAACCCAGAACCAGGGATTCTGACTCCCAGCTCTTGCTTGCTAACACTGAATGCAACACAGGCTGGGTAATAATTGCTGCCACCCCTGTTGGCACTGCAGCTCACAATGATTTTCATCAGTAGTGATTTTGCAGTATTCTGGGGTCCTAACAAGGCAAGTGAGTCTGCACAGAGAAGGGGAGAAGCTCTTTGCTCACCCAAGCTTGTGAGAGGGGCACAGATACCTCAGCTCCCTTTCAACGAGTGTGAACACAAGCACGACTCTGGATAAATTCATCCAGGAAGGAAGAAAGCAGATAGCTCCCCTCTCCCACCAGAATCATCGGCAATGAAGAAGCATGGGTCACACAGAAGCCTGCAGTGATATAAACAGGGGCTGACCCAGCACAATCCCCTCCCTGCGCTGGCATCGTGAGGGGAAGGATATTCAGTCCAGCATCCAATCCACCTGAGAACTGCCACATCTTTCACCTCTTCCCAAAATCGTTAGTTTTAACCACTTCAGCTCCCTGCACAATCACAGGAGCACCAGTGAGGCAGATCTGCAGCCACTCTGCTGAAATCAGTTCATACTTCCCATACCCTCTTTTCGCTGAAGAAGCTCAGCCACAATGAATTATGTGCAATTGTTCCACTTTATCTCCAATCTTTACTTTGAGGCCTAATTAAGATGACCTAAATACCAATATTCTGTAAGCTTTCCACAGCTGGATATCATACCAGAAATGCTGGCTAATGAACCTACCTGCTGTGAACCAAGTCACATCCTGTGCCACACGCACAGGAAAAACACAGTTCTGGCAAGGCAAAGCTTTTGAAAGCATGTACCAGGGAATACAAGCAAAACCAGTTTTCCACTGTCTTCATTAAAAATTAATCGCCTCAACTGGTGTTTAATATTCAGATTTATCATCTTTCCTCGGGCAAGCAGTCAGAGATTGTCTATACAGCTTCTAAAAGGGTTATTTTTCAAAAATCAATTAATGTGCACCAGCAGGTGGTGTACGTAGACACCTGCACTGAAATAAAGTGGTTTATATCACACCCCACCATCATTCTTACATAAAGCCGTGCTGATACTTACTCTATAATTAAAAATGTCCTATTTCAATAATAATTAGGGGAAAATCCTTCTATTATTGAGGAAGAATATATGCAGACCAAAACAAAATAGCATCATGCGAATCACACAGGATTCAGGCTTTGGGATAAGTCTGTAGGCAGATGCATTTTCAATATAAAATGCTTTAAAACTTGTGCAGAGTAAATGTCAGCCAGTTAACACATAAAACTGCCCTTAATAACAAAATGAAAGATGTTTCAGTAAAAATGTTAATTTCTCCTAGTTCTCAGAATCATAGAATAGTAAGACTTCAAAAAACTCCTCCTAGTTTAGCTGCCACATCCTAGGTACAACAAACTCACCCCTCTTCCCAAACCCCCATGCATGCAGAAGCAAGCAGTTCAGCTCCAGGAAAATAATGACCCCCCAGTTCTATCTATCATCAGCTCCCGCAGAACACTGTCAGTCACAGTCTCGTGCAACTTAAGGACTATTTTTGTTTTCAAATCATGGAATACCACTTCCCTTAAAACATCTACGTAATTTTTTGTTGTTGTTTCCTCCTTGTTCCCTGTGTAATTGTTACATGAGCCCAGAAATAACCAATACCCAACAATCAACTTCGAAGCCCAGTTTAAAGCAAGAGACTAAAGAGATATTTGATGCCTTGGTCTTTTGAACGGCTGTTTTCTGAGATATTCATGACCCTGTCTGCATACTGTGTTTATCTTTGACCAGCTGTCTGAATCTCTTTGGAAGTTTCTTAAAACCTACATTTTCTGTCTCCAAAGTCAGATTAACATGTGGCTTAATGGCAAAAAATAAAGTAAAACACAAGGACAAATAAAATAAAGGACGTCTGTAATCGGAACAGCAAATTGTCAAAGTGAGTAAACTGCAAAAAAATTCACCGTAACCAGCCCATCAATCGGTCGAAAATTATCTTCACTGTCTATTGCTGCGAAATACTCAGCTCAATTATGCTAAACATACAAAATCTTAAGCCCCTCAGACAGGAGGTGATCAAAAAATTAAGCTGCAATCAGAACACTGGATAAATTCATTCAGGAAGGAAGGAAGCCGATGATAATCCAAGCGATAAGGAAAAATAAATCCATGTGTAATGACTTTCTAGCACAGTCACAAAGCCAGAAAGAAAGGCTGCATTTTAAATACACCTAATTTTTGTGAAAGCTGTGGGTGTAGATCTCCTCTGCTTCTGCAAAGACTATAAACCTACAATGGCTGAAGCTAGTAGCTTAGGTGCCACTGGCTCCCAGAACAAAAGCATCCATCAGGACAAGCTTCTCTGCTTTGCCTGGGAAAACTGCATCCCTTCAGAGATGCAGTGATGATGGGATATGAGTGCTAATCATCTGAATATCTGCTGACTGAATTAACACTGATGGGAGAACTTGGGAGGGCAAAGATGTTTCAGCAGCTGAAGATGTTAGTAGTTCACATGCCCACATGGACCACCTTCTCCCTTGAGGTGGCCAGGGAAAATGGATGTGCACCAACAAGAGCCGTGGGGCAGAAACATCGGGGTTAGTACCTTCTATGTGGTCACAACCATGTTTCTAATATTGTGGCTTGGGAGCATCAGAGAAACGCAAGACTGCCTGGCACTTGGAAAATACTGAATTCCTTATTTTCACAGGTACCTTCATCACAAAAAATGTATCCTAGGCTCAGGAAAACTACCCTAGGTATGTACACAAGGGGAATGGAAAGAAAGCCATTATAAGACTTGCAGCAATGGGGAATGAGATCAGGATACCCCAAGGCTTGCCTAGAGGTATAAGTGGAGGGCTTCCCTTTATCATCTATCTACCCTTCTGAAAGGTACAGGGTCCAGACTCAAAGAGGAGCTGTTGCTCAAAAGCCAGCCAACTGTTGCCCAAAAGCCAGCAGAGTCCTTTGCAACCATTTCCTGCGGATTTACCAAAACATCTCTGGATATGCAACTCTCACAGGTCTAACCAGGCAGAGCATCACCTTGATCCTACCTCTAAAGGAACAGCAACCCTAGGACTGTTTTTTTCATTGTGCTTCACATTGTTCCCTCCAGCACCAAAATAGTTTGAGACAGTAAAACAAGGAGAGTATGCAATGAGAGTTAAGATCAGGCTTCTAGGTACCAGAATGGAAGAAGTCTAAAGTCAATATATGTACTGTATTTTACAAGTAAACTTTTATACATGGTTTAGTGGTGGACTTGGCAGTCCTGGGGTAACAGATGGACTTTATGATCTCAAAGGTCTTTTCCAACCTAGTTCATTCTATACATATATATATATATATATAAACCCAATTCTGGTCTATAGTTCACAACAAACCCCGTCTGTTCAGTATTTCAGCTCTTTCAGCACGTGCTGGCCACAAACACATCTTCCAAGCAAGTCTGAGTTTCGAGTAAGGTACATGTACCACTCTCCTCCCTAACTCACTTGTAGTTAGGATTTGGGAACAAACAGAAACGCAGCTGCTGGCTCTCCTGGGCCAGGGGAGCAGGCAGGCAGCAGACACAGGCAATGCCCTGTCCCCAGCAGCCCCAGCCCCTTCATCACCCTGGGGAAACAGCTGAATGCCTCTGCCTGAGCTCCCAGGCTAAGATGCCATCAATTAATACACTCGTCTGAAATATTATACAAGACATCAGCTGTGTACAAATCCCCATTCGCTTCCTGACCCCTGACTTCAAGACCCAGCATGAACCCAGATGAAAGACCCGCTAATGAGTCACCTCTCACCCTCCCTCTGAAGCTTTTACCGGGATTCCTATGTCCCAGCTCATTTTCTTCCTATCTTTTGCCAATATGGCAGGAAGACAAACCCAGGAAAAAAAGAACCCTGAGACTATTAAAAATTATTATGGGAAACAGAGTTTCCAGGAGCTACCCGAACTGATATGAAGTGGGTTTTAATTGCATGCTATCATAATTATGCAGCAGAGCCAGTGTCTGCAAAGAACATCAAACTCCATTCAGGACTTCCAAGCTGCACAGTGTATTGGCAAGGCTGCCCACAACAGGAGTTAAAAACATCTGTCACATGCTGAAAATGGGTTATCTTGTTAATTCAGCAGCCCAACCCAAATACACAGAGAGCATACACCAAGAGACCTCCATTTAGGTGTGTCACCTATGTGTGGGCAGGATGCAAATGTGGTTTAAGACCACAGCCTTCAGCAGTGGGCTCCAAAGGAAAGTCTTGGACACAGAAATCCTGAGCTAGCAGGACCCCCAACAACCTGCTCCTCTTGGGATGCATACTGCAAGGAAAGAGACCTTCAAACCTTAGGCTAGCAATAATTAGGAGAATGACATGCCTCCTTGATCTCCATCAACCTTTCAGGGGTATGCAGGAAGATGGGCAGGAAACAAAGGGACAAGGATAGAGCTAAGACATGAACATGCCCCCATGCTAGACTCTTCCCAAATCATATGTCTCTCCTGCACTTGGTATCCTATCTGCATTGCCATCCTCCCACAACACCCAAGGCAGAAGCCTCAAAATACACAAGGCAAAAGCCTCAAACTGCTGCCTGCTGACCTATCTGCACAAAACGTCTCAGGGTAAAAAATACCTACACTGCCACCCCAAAGGTAGGATATCTACTTTTTGTAGTATACAAACCATACTGATGTCAAATACAGGGTACAAATCGAAAGAATTAAGAAAGAGTGAAAGCCATCAACATGACAATACTGAAGTATCCCACTGACCTTTCTTTCGTAGTGTGACAATTCAACATAATGCTTTGTTCACAAATTATTATGTAGCTTTACACACGCCATTCTTGAAAGGGCCCACAAAATTCTAGCATGGCTCTATCCCAGTGTCCCAGAGGTCTTGTTGTATCAAATATAAAAACAAGAGTACCAGCAAAGCGAAGACACAGGGGACTTACACTACAATTGCAGAGATAGTGTGAATATGTATATGCATGTGCACAGAGAAACAAAAGGTATGGTAGAACTAGTTTTGGGGGCGAGGGTTTATAGCATCTTGCACAATTTATCTTGATATATTAATTACTCGTCTTGCTAGAAGACATGATTCTGGGAAGAAGAGCATTCAAAATCGGTCATCGATATGAAATCTCTAGTGAAGGAAAAAAATGTGGTTGAGTCTAAGGAGACTGGAAGAGCAGTCACCACATGTTGCTGATTCTGGAGGCCCTTTCATTTTTCCCTCCCCAGCTAGATTCCCAATTCACCAAAGACAGATTTTGTTTGAAACCCACCACCTTCCCTCTGCAGGCAGCTGCCTTTGCACCCAATCCCCCTACTGCTGGCTCTACCCAAGCCATAATGAGGAGCTGCAGCTGCAGTTCTGTAAGATTAGTCTAAAGACAGCAGAACATTCACAGATTCTGAGGGGCCTAAAATCTACATCCTCTATTATCAGTAACCAGTGATTTACAAATTCACTGCCTTCACTTTACTGACTCTGCAGCAATGTGATAGCTTTCAGAAGGCTTATGCACAGTGATTTAAGTATGCCCGCGCACTGCCACAGCTGCATTTTTGAGAACAGCCACTGCCTCACAACCTAACACATGCTATCATGGTATAAGATCAATGGTCATCAGCTTAATTAAAGACACTCAAATCTAGCAAAGGAGCAAACAAGATTAATCATCTGTCCTTATGAAAACAAGGATGCTTGCCAAAGCAGATACAATAACACTGTAAAGAACATACAAATTCTCCATCTTTATGTCCTTTATCTACAGTAAATCCCAAACCATAATAACCTTTGCCTGATCAACATTAAACTAACAGATTCTTCATGTGTCATTTCTGCCTGACAAACTCTGTGTGTTATAAAATGATTAATATTTAGGTCTGTTCAAAAGTAACATTGGCCCTTGCAAGTCACATCCTAAGGATACCTACTCCTGAGAAAACAAAGGAAGAATCCAACTTGTAAACCAAGTACTTGAGTAAGATACGCTGCAAGGCCAGCCCTTGAAGTAGCAAATCCCATGATGCTGTACTTCAGAGCAGCCAGAGTTCTGGAATTAAGTAAGAAACCCACTTGCAAGTCAAGGCTATATGCCACAGATACATGACACACTTGCTCTGCTAAGTCATCTGAAAAAAAGACTTCAATTCTAGCCTGTATACAAGACTGTGCAATTAAAACTGCTGTCTTTTCCTGTTTGTCTTCCTTTATTTCATCTGTGGTATTTCTTAGATTATGTACAGCCCAACCTCATATCCCCCTCTTGCCTCCAGATGCACATGTTCTATCTGGGAAAACATACTCCCCCATCTTAACATTAGACGCAGAAGAAGAGATCTGAACAGCCACTTGATAAGCCCCCCTGCTTTAAAAAAAAGTATCCTAGACACAGCAAATTGCCTGGATAAAGTTCTTTTGATGGAAAAGATGTGTCCTGCCCCTCTATGTGAGCAGGACACAAATGCCAAACCAAACGAGCGAAAGCTAGCATGAGGCATTTCACGCATGAGCTATGAATGCTGGCACAGGTGGTGGCAATCAGACTGTTTACTGATGCACACTTTGGATTTAGTTCTGGGCACATGTGCTACAAATTTCAGGCACTTTTCCCACCATCCCCTTACATACCCAAGAATCAATGACCTCCTTTCCGTGGCCATGCATTGCTAAAGCCCAAGATGATTCATACGGTTCAGAGAAATCAAATATTGGATAGCTTAGGTATCTAATACCAAGTATACTTTTGGATATCTGGGATAACACAAGACAGTTCAGTACCATAATTTTAAATATTATTACATCCACAGGGATTAATGCCTTCTTGCCTCACACAGAGTTTAATGTGTTACTCCACACACAGTTTAATGCCAAAGATAGTTGAGTAAAAAAAGATGTACTTACTCAAATACTGCATTTGTTTATGCCTTACTTAAAACATACTTGCAGTATGTTGTAACAAGATCCATAATAGGTTAACTATAGAATGGTTTGGGTTGGAAAGGACCAGATCATCTAGTTCCAACCCCCCTGCCATGGGCAGGCGCACCTCACAGTAGACCATGTCGCCCAAGGCTCTGTCCAACCTGGCCTTGAACACTGCGAGGATGGAGCATTAATCACGTCTTTGGGCAACCTGTTCCAGTGCCTCACCACCCTTACAGTAAAGAACTTCTTCCCTATATTTAACCTGAACTTCCGCTGTTTAAGTTTAAACCCATTACCCCTTGTCCTATCACTACAGTCCGTAATGAAGAGTCCCTCTCCAGCATCTTTTAGAACCCCTAATACTGGTAACATGTGCTTTTGCAGCTGTATCATTTGCTCACTGTTGATGTATGGTGACACAGTAGTGTCCAATATTTAGAGAAGCTTGCCAAGAAACCTCCCCACCTGTTTTCACAACAGAGAGTACCCAGCAGGCATGAGCTTTTCAATGGCTTCGCAAATGCAACCTCTATCTACAGGCTGAGGAACTGCCTCTCCCAGGATCAATACTTCCCCAGAAGCGTATGACACAACTGGCACAGGCTGGAGGCTGAGAAAGCATCTCCCCTACTCCCTACTGCGGAGCCTCTTCCAAGCACACCATTCCCACTCACTCACAGGACAAACACTGCTCTACCACTCAGAAACAGCTGGATGTGAAGACCTGAAAGGGTCCCAGATTTATGGCCCTTTATATTCCTATGTTCCTCACACATTGTCGTAAGTGTTGGGTTATTAGATGTACAGAAATACTGCTTATTTTGGTAATCTGAGCAGTGTCCTACTTAGAAAATTACTTGTTTATTAGAGAACTGAATTTTTCTGGGTGCCAACTAGTTGGTTGTCCAGCAGACAGCCCGAACTGAGATATCAGTTTTCAACCAGTTTGCAGGGGGGGGAGAGGGGAGGGAGAAATCCAAGAAATTTGGACAACGCCCTTAACAACATACTTTAACTTTTGGTCAGCCCGGAAGTAGTCAAGCAGTTGGACTACATGATCATTGCAAGTCACTTGGATCTGCAATATTTATTCTGTCTTATCCTAAAAGCAGATTCAACAACATACCAGAAGTGAGGAAAGCTTCCAGAGCACTCTGCTAGACTGGGTCTACCAATATTTGAGCAATAAAAAGCATCTCATAGTGACAAATCTGGCCAAAAAAGTGAAACTTAGAGGGCTGGTCCAGAATTATTAGAAGGCAGCACAAGACCCGTATTTCAGTTTACATACTTGACAAGCTTCCCTGCCTTGGTTCACGCATGTCAGCGCTATGTGCACATCTCCACATACAGCCAAGCCATGCCATGCCAGAAGAACCAGAGGCAGCAGCTCAGGCTGCCCTCTTAAAGCACACTGATTGCTGCAACAAATAACTCCAGTGATGATCCCTGACATGTTCAGTCTCTCCCCAGCACACCCAAAACATACGTTACATTCATATTATGCAAAGAAGAAGGGAAGAAGTTAACTGACCTAATTCTAATGTCACAGTGACCCACTTCAAATGTTTCTTGAGCCCTTGACCTGATCTAATCTGCAATGCATGTAAGAAAACAAATAGATACAGAAACCATTAATAATCTAGTTGCAACCTATCTTCTGGTGGAGGTGATTAACTCAGAACAGGTTCGCTCCTTGACCTTACCGGAAGCCTGGGAGTTATCCAGCTCTTCTCATCACAAATTATTAACACAAATGTTATGCTGCTTATGGTGAGCTTACATACCCTGTACATCACTTAAGATGGGGGCCTATATACATAGGAAATGGGGGCAAAAAGTCCAAAAATAACAGGAAAGTTGCAATTGTTAGTGGATCTCTCACCTCTGCTTCCAAAGCCTAGCAGAAGCAGGGATGGCTTCCAGAGTTCCGTGTTTGACGATGGAACTCCCCTTCTTCAAAAAGGATTGCCATAAGCTTTTCCAACAAAAGTTTTAGAAGGGTGTAAGACACTACTCAACATTTCCAAATCTTCCCAGCAGTCAAAGCTGGCTGCCTGAGTTGCCTATCTCCAAATGCATGGGGAGCATAGGAGCAAACAACAGCACCAGACTAGAGAAACACCCAACACAGGAACCTGAGCTGATGCAGCCGGTCCTCTCAAAGCTGAGGTGCCATACCCTGACTTAGTATGAATGATTTCCAGGGTCTGGCAGGAGAAGCGTTGTAGTTACAGCTGTAGCTATGATAAGTACAACCTTAGGCAGAGTAAGAGACCTTTACATGGCAAATGCCATGACTATACATGCAAAAATTATTTAGCTCTTCTTTAGTTGAGACCTGGAGGTTTTGGGGTATTTTTCCTGGTTGGTGTTTCATTTGTTTATATACATGGAACTTTTTAGAGTCTTAGTTTGAGAAAGCAAAAATACTAAGCCAATGCAAAAATTGATATATTTGATATTTCAGGCTTTGCCTATCTGCCTGGAATGAATTAATCACATTACCACTTCCTCAAGGTGAGCAGGAATAGGGATAAAACCTATACAGATGTAAGCTAACGAAGATTTCCTCGTTTACGCGTCTCCCCCTTCCTTTCTCTTCTCAGAGATACTGCACTTCCACCAGCACTCTTTAAAGACAAAGGGCCCAAGACTTTTTTTGGAGCTGCACTATTGCCTAGTCCTCCATCAATCAATAGCTTTTTCTAGATAACATAAGGCACTTTGTCATCTGACTCGGTAGAAATTTTAAAGCTCTGCAATGAATTGCAATGAACTTGCAGCTCATTAGCAATGAATTAAGTTGATGAAAGGTTACAAGGAACCAAGGACAATTTTACAGAGACTCTCCATGCAGTTTTTCCAGGCCACCAGCTCTCTTTTGCTGCGCAAGGAACAGGAGTACATTCTGCATGCTTTAGAAAGTCAAACTTCTCTTTCCCCGTGAAAAAATCACAAAATATTGCCTAATGAAACACACAAAGAGTCCTTCTCATGCTATGGGAACATATTCAGGATTCTGCTCACATGTTTTACTCGTGGATGCTTTGATGTAATAGCATGGGAGAGAAATTTTGAAGGATTTACAGATTAATCAGACAGAGCGTCAATGTGGGTTAGGACTGCTAGAAATGCACTCCTCTGGGATATTATTGGCAGCTCAACTTAAAGCAGATGAAACGAGCACGCTTTTGGAATGCAAATGAATTAGGATGTCACAAAAAAGTAATTCAACTTCGACCAGCAGGTCTTTAAATTTGGTTAGTTACCTACAAGATCTTTATTTAACTGTCAACCTGGCACATTAGGTAGTACGATCACCAACCTGGACTTCATTTTACTGCTACTTTAAGAAGTAGGCTTCGTAACTCATTCTAACAGGTTTTCAGGTCACATCTATAATATATATATGTATCTATGCATTTGCACACTTTTGCATGCTCTGTAACAGATTTGAAGAACAGCAGGATCCTTCCTGCACATAAAACCAAGGGTAAGATATTAATTCATATCACCAGTGTGGAAGAGATAAGTGGAACAAGACTGCTAATTAGTCATGTTCCATTTCAATCCTCAGTAACCACAAAGAGAGCTTGTTTTTTTACTGCAGGCATTGTCTTACATCAAACAATTTGTAGATAAGAAAAATCAGTTCTCTTCCTGAAGGCACGTAAGTATTTTGATAGAAAAGATGAAACAGCATTAGAAATTAACTGTAACACTTCTTCCCCTCCCTAGCCACTACAGTATGTCCACTAGGATGCATTGCTAATATATAACTATATTATCTAGACTGACAAATTTGGTGCAGTCTGCTGTTTTGGTACTACAGAGCACAAGCCATTAATAGCTGACTGCCTCATTCAAATGAAACAAGACAATTACCAGCTGTAACTTACACAATTGATACTACTGCTGCCAGCATTTTCAGCAGCGATTTGGTTGTTTTATAGCTCATTTGAAGTCTTTAGAGAACGTGTTATTAGTACATCTATCCTGCTGTAAACATAATTATCATGCAAAATTCCATTTATCATGCTGATCAGGAAGCACTTTCTATCAGCCTTTTAGGCCCAGAACACTGATAAACAGGCAAGGGAATTGACTGCCCCAGCTAGCTAAAACCATTCTCATCACCAGGAGCACTTCTGTTGCTTTCCAGCCAAGCATGTGGCAGTTTTCTGAAGAGGCACGAGGCTTATGCCAACCTCTGAGCTTGGGATATAGAATCATAGTATCATAGAATAGTTAGGGCTGCAAAGGACCTTAAGATCATCTAGTTCCAACCCCCCTGCCATGGGCAGGGGCACCTCCCACTAAACCATGTCACCCAAGGCTATGTCCAACTTGGCCTTGAACACCACCAGGGATGGAGCATTCACAACTTCCCTGGGCAACCCATTCCAGTGCCTCACCACCCTTACAGTAAAGAACTTCCTCCTCATATCCAACCCAAACTTCCCCTGTTTAAATTTGAACCCGTTACCCCTTCTCCTATCACTACAGTCCCTATTTGAGCTTGGGGTACACCATATTTGACGCTGCTTGTTCATACCATTAATTGATCTCACATTCTCCCATAATTCTCTGCTCCTCAGTCCTCTCAAAGACTGAGCAAATGCCCTGTAGGTGTCCAGGCCAATGGAGCTGCTGCAGAGGGAGCAGGCAGCAATTGGATTTGCCATGATCACGACACCTTATTGGTACCAGAACTCACATTCACATCATAAACAACAGGCCAACACCTACCTCAATACAGCATTACTTTTAATAAACAAAACTGGGCTTGGGCCAGATGTAAACAGACATCAGTTAAACAAACACCAATCCACACTATGAATTTTGTCTAAGATGGGTATGAGGTTTTAAAAAGTGAACACCATTAGAACTTGTCAAACTCTGGCACCTTACATGCAGAACACTCTGCAGCTGGAGGCTTGATGTGCACAGAAACTGTCCTTGTGGACAACCTAACCTTCAAAGACCTACAGAACATCCTGACACCAAACTCAGATTAAATGAAGTAAAAGGTCAACCCACACACAAATGTCCTGAAAACTACAGCTTCATAATAGATTTAAAGCAGTCTCATTTACGCTAATAACCTTATGACAAAAAGGCACCGTGCTGCTTCAGCCACCTACCCACTCCCCGCACCATACCAGCATGTCTGCAGCCAACCAAGCATGGGAATCAACCCTACTAACAAGCACACAAGTGGGGAAAAAAGCCCAAACCAAACCGAAAACCAAAACCAATTAGTGATCACTCTGACTGGGTTTTGTCAGAGAAGAAAAGACCTGCTGTCTTCAATGGGATGAGCCCCAAACAATCCTCCAATCACAGCTACAGACTTGCTACTGTTGCATCCCTGGAGGCTCCCACAGCTCCTGTCTGTCCCCAAGCCTTCCTCTGCTGTAGCTACAGGTCTCACTTTCCACTCAGTCGGTTACTGGGCATCTAAAACAGACACAACTAGAGGGTTTAGGCTGGACTCCTTCAAGCTTGACAGACAGAGGTGCCACATAGGCCTATGGCCAATACTGATCCGATTGAGTCTTTCAGCACCCAACAGCACAGCTCCAGCAGCTTTTCTGCTTGATGCAAATGAAAGAAAACACATTACAGCAGCAAAATGAGAACCTGATTACTCTTATCAGTTCAAATATCATTTTTTCTTTTCCTGGTGTCTAAAAACTGCCTGGCAGGATGTAAAGGACTCACAGGATGCCCTGAGGTTGATGGAATCACACTGCTGGGCAGAGAAGAAGGAGACCAATTCCCCATGATATCAGAACGAAAATGTTGTTTTAAAGATAAGTTATTTTACAGCTGATAAATGTGTGATAAAGTGTATGAAGTATTTTTTAAAATGTGGGAGGAATTCATAAATCTAAACCAAGACAACTGCTTCTGCACACTGACACTGGTACACGCACAAAAAATGCATGTTCACAGAAACTACTAAATGCTTTATGTTAATACGCTGACCCATTATGGATAGTTATTTTAGGCAACTTATTCCCAGATCATTCTGATGTTTAATTTTGTTAAGACAGGGCGGCTGTGAGAAATGAGCTAGCACAGTGGTTCAATCAATTATTGCTGTTTAAATTCAAGAACTGTGCACATCCAGACTATTTAATTTCTACCATACATCTGCATTTGCACATCTTTCTTCTCTGAAGAGCTTTCAAAAGCTCAAGTTTTAATCAGAGTACTATTTTTGATCCTAATTTTTCCAAGCTGCAGTAAAGCTGCTTCATGACCTAATCTGATGGCAAATGTACCATCATTATACAGTGGTTTCAAACCAGTTGTACAATAACTAATGTCTTATTTTTAATCACTTATACACCAGGTGCCTTGTGCCCAATTAGAGCTACTAGGCTGCAGACATAATTTTAACTGAGGTCAGCAAATGACTTGTTGAAGCAAGTGCTGCTCGGTGTGAACAACATACACTGCAGAATAGTGTCTGCATATCAGCCCCCCTGGCCATACCCCAGTGCACAAACACTGCGAGCAAAGGCAGACCCTACTTTCCCCTCCATCAGAATTCTGCTGACAGAAATGAGGAGGCCAGAGGGACACATTTAGGTTCATATCAGCAAACAGAAGAATTTTGTCTCTAAAAACATGTCTCTAAGGGCAAAATTTTCAGGCTGAAAATGCCAAACAGCTCCAGCAATCAGAAACATGGACTCCAGCACTGAGGAGGCAGGGACATCAATAGTCACTGGCTGCAGGGGTTTGACTCAGTTACAAAAAAAAAGAAAACAAAAAACCTGTGTTCACATTAGGCACTACTCTCAACAAAATGAATACCCTCAAATTTTGTGGGGAACAGAGCATTTTGAGTTGCCTGAAGCCAATGTTTCACGCTGATATTATTTTTTCTCATGATATATACAAGCATCTATATTCATCTGCATACGATATAAAAGACTCATACTCAGGAAAAAAAAATACTCCCCACTGTGTGAACGTGTCGCCTTTCCAAAGAATTCTGCTTCCTGAAAAAAGCTCAGAATTTCTTCTGGTTTGGCTTAACAGCATTAAAGGTTGTGTTTCCAGGCAGGTGGAAATCTGGCCTACCCACAGCTTCCCCCCTCTTCCCCACATTTAACAGTTAGCTGTTGTGACCACAAGAAAAACAGCAACCACCGCTAGAACTTTAACACGCCCCTCCCAAAGTCATCATCTTTATACAGCAAATATAATGAGCTTTCTCAGTGACACACTGCAACAATGCCTAACAGGACTGCATAAGCAAAGTTATAATTAGATCCACTGAAAATGCAACCCGATTCTCCCAGAATCTGCTCATAATTAATGACAGATTTTATTACTATTCACTTATCCACTTGTTTTTCTTGCTTGCAGGTGTGCACCCCACTAACACACGGGCAGCAGAGAACAAATCTCTTCTATTAGAGAAGCTCTGTCAGACATCACAAGTAACATACGAAGTGTGGCCATAGTGTTCTCTGTTACTGCTCAAGTTTATTCCCTAGCAGCTCTTTCAGCAGCTACTTCCAGGCTGTAACCACAAGAGGAGCAAGAGGGATTCTGCAATGTATGCCAGGCAAGCCAGCAGAGGATGGGAAAGTAAAAAGAACCCAATGACTTTCAAAGTACGTTGTAAAGCCGTCCATGAGTATCTGGGAGGAGATACGACCTTATTTCAATCTACATACTGTAGCAACAACTGGAGAGAAATTCTTAAAAATAAGGCTCACAAATACAAGGGGCAGCTCTCATCCCAAATTATGCACTGTGACAATTTTACACTGCCACTTCTTTGTTTTCAAGCCACTTTTACCATTGCAGTAATTCTGTTATTGTTAAAAACTGTTAAGTCATCCAAACACAGGTATCACAATCAGACACTTCATGGCTGGCTTCAAACCCCATAGGCAGGATTGTGGGCAGCAGTCAGGCCCACAGCCACCATAATCCCAGTGAGAGGCTGCTGGTGGGACTAGTTTCATCAAGAGCCAGTGATGAGCTACTCACAAGCACCACCTTCGGTGTAACCATAAAATACCATTACGAAACCCACATTCATGCAAAACAGGTTAATTCTGAAAAGGCTCCGAGGTGGGTTTGAACATCTTAGTCTAGCAGGAGGTGACACCTGGGAATTAAGCATGCCCCAGAGCAGACGGCTGGTTTTGTTGAGACAGTCAACGCGGCCACCGGGTCACGTCCACAGGTGAAAGGCATTTTGGAAACAGGAGGCAACTGCCTTGCAGGAAAAGAAAACCATTAGCGGTAATATAAAAGTTAAACCAAGAGTTCCTCCTGACTGATTTCGGTATCACAGGTTTCTGGGAGGAGACGACAGAGGGGGTCCCCATACCCAGACCATTCCCATAGATGCCACTTGAGGAGCAAGGCCATGAGAACAAAGTTGAACAGTCAGAAGGATCCCCTGCATTTCTCTACACCTCCTCCTGTAAACACAGGAACTGCACTGCTGATCACAGAATCACAAAAAGGTTTGGGTTGCAAGGGACCATAAAGATAACTGGTTCCAACTCCCTGCCACAGGCAAGGACACTTTCCACTAGACTGAGTTGCCCCAAGCCCTGTCCAGCCTGGCCTTGATGGGGCAGGGATGGGGCAGCCACAACTTCTCTGGGCAACCTGTGCCTGTGTCTCGCCAGCCTCACAGTAAAGAACTGCTTCCTAATATCTAATCTAAATCTCCTCTCTTTCAGTTTGAAGCCATTCCCCCTTGTCCTGTCACTTCATGCCCTTGTAAAAAGTCCCTCTTCATCTTTCTTGTAGGCCCCCTTATGGAAGGCTGCCATAAGGTCTTCCAGGAGCCTTCTCTTCTGTCAGTGTGTGTTGGCTTGTTTTCCAGCTTGACATCTACCTTACCCTGGCTCCTGTTACAGGAGAGGTTACCTGAGAGGCAATTCACCAGGCTGTCCTACTCCTGGGGAATCCTTCAGTACCGAGGTGCTGGAGCTGCCCCAACCCATCTGCACCGTATCCACATCTGCCTCAGAAGATGCATCTTCCCCTGACCAGCAGTGCCAAAGCCAAAGCTAAAAACAACATCAGGATGGGGACAGTCGTTACGACTTCCACGGTGTTATTCAGCATTTTCTGAAGAGCCTTATCTCCATGAAAAAATAGAGGCAAGGACTCTACATGTGTAGATGGTGTCTCCAGTATTCATGGCTGATTCTCCAAAAGCAGAAGGCACAAGAAACCTGTGATTCTGTATTACCTGTTTAAAGAACAAATACAAAGCTGAAACATATTGAAAATTCATGAATCTCTGTGAATCCTTAAAGAGTCTTATTTTTGCCTTTTGGTATGTATGTGTTTAAGGCTGCATCTTTTAAAAGCTTTTCTTTGATCTTGGAAGTTAGGAACTTTGCCAAAAAGACAGAATACAAGGAGATTAGACTGAGCATCTCCACCCCATCCAAACAGTCCAGAAACTTTAAAAAGCCTCTGCCATACAGAGCAAGACTTCAAAGCCACCAGTATCAGAGTCATTTGTTCTGCAACAAAGGCAGAGGAGAGACTTGGGACCCATTACTGGATCATGTGATTTAGAAATGTTGCTAGTGCTTCCAACCACCATGAAAAAACATACCAAAAATCTTACAAACCACTACGCTTCGGCTCAGAGTATCTGTTGTTTGCTCCTCCATTTCCCCAAGCCAGGAGCGTGATGCGCATGCATATGCTACCTTTCAAACATGATTACTGACTTCTGCTGGAGGCACTTGCATATGCAGAAAGAAAAAGCCCCTGAAAAGAGACACAGTGGATCTGGCTCTCCTACTCCATTCAATCTAAAAAGCCACATATTTCTGAAAGCTAAAAAACCTATATGTGGGCTAGTATGACAGTAGTGTGCTAGCTTAAACCAGCAGCTATTTCAGTTTAGCTGCTGGTTTAAGTGACACTTCAGGTTGTGAAATAAAATGTTGGAATTGTGAGCATATCTATTTGCTTCAGCCTCTGCTTTGGGGTCAGTAATCTATTTAATTGCCTTAAATCACCTAGCAGCGCCTCCAGGCAGAAAAGCCTTTGCTCTATAAGCAGCCTCAGACAGACAACAGAAAACTTAAACCAGAAAACCAGCTGGAAGAAAAATCTGAGAGCAGCTCATCATGTCTCCTTAGAAGACTAAGCATTTAAAGGAGACTACAAGGCATGAAATGCCTTCCAAAAATCTCATTTTGCCACCACTTTGGATAAAAATCAGCTTTTGTCAGAGGGTTTGCTGATTTAGCCTCCAGTATTCTCCCAGGTTGCAATACATTGCATTCAGCTTTCAATATAACAAGAGCTAATTCCACATACTCATTTACAGAAGCATCTTAAAGGCAACCACTGAAAACCCATTCTCTCCAAGATTTTAAAATATTCCAGGCTAATAACTGGAAAAAAAGTCATTTTATACCAATTATTTGATCTGAACCTGCAAAAACTCACACATTTCAATACCCCTAACAAAGGTATTAACTGCATGACTAATGATGCACTTCTGCAGAAGCCTCAGCTGATGGGGCTTCTGCTCAAATGAAACTGCAAAACTGCTCATTTTGATTGTGTTAGGCAATGACTTCATAAGCCAAAGGCAGCAAGTTACCTGGGAGAGTAAGACTGAACGTATTTTCAAGTGTTTGTAGGATCGGGCTCTATTTTCAAAGAGCCCTTTATCAATAACAAAAGCTAATTTAGAAATACTTGTTTCAAAGTAATTGCCTCTTGAAAGATGTGACTAAACATAATGCAAGGAAGACTGGCTTTAGAACAGCCTTTTGGGGGTGAAAACACATAAAAATGTATCTTCTAAAAAGGATATTCAGATGGCATAGACATTAAATGCAGACCTGACAACTCCAGGTTTGTAAATTACTATCACGTGAAATGGCTAACCTTACCATATCGCACATCTTAAATCATCTGACTTGGGTGTCTGCCTGCACAGTCAGCATCACAACCCAAGGCGGAAAAATCACAGAGAGAGAAGAAAGAGATTCTTGTTTCCTTGTAAAGCTTCTTGCATTAAAGAAGTGAAAGCAGGGCAAAAGGCCCATTCAAAAATGTGGCACAAAACACTTCACCACAGACCTAGGAGCTTTGTTGGGAGAGGGTAAAGGGGAAAAAAAAGGATTCTGAACAACAGTATTGCCAAATGGGATTATGTATACACAACAGTTTCCCATTTACAATACCCTACCGGGGATCTGAACACAAGCTCACGTTTTACCTGCACCAGTACCAGTTACATCATTTATGATAGATATTAAGCAAACAGGGTATAGATCACAAAGCTGCTACCAATAATACTTGATCTTCCAAGGAGGGTATGAACAGGCAATTAAAGAAACAATATTCCTCCCCAAGACAATTCATTTTATTATCTGTAAATACACGTATCTTTCTTTTCAAGCAGGAGCTCAAAAGCATATGCTTTTATAGCGTATTTTTGGTAACATAAAGCTTTCAAACTATACATAAAGTAGTGTCTGGGTAAGTAAGTAGTACAAGAAATATAGTATCCTGATGACAATACTACAATGTATGAAGAAAAACTGGTTAGCATTCTTTTGAACTTACTTGCATATAAAAATTTCTCTGTATTTATATTAGCCATAGTACAGAGTACAGAGAAAGAGGCTCTAGGACTGAGTATTTCCCCTTCCCAACTCCTTCCCTTGTTTTTTTTACATCTGAACTAATTTTGCACCTAACCACTAACAAGCATACTGTGCTTTGAAGGTTTTCAAGAAAAAAAGAAAAAGAAATTTGAAAACCAAATTTGGGAACAGAACTGCTACAATTCCACACAGGGGAAAAATAAAAAGTGGTTTTGCAGCAAGAAAAACCTACCCCTGCACCTCATGAAGAATAAATACAGCTATCAATAGGGAATAAACATCTTTGCTTCCTGCACCTCACGAAGAATAAATACAGCTATCAATATGGAATAAACATCTTTGCTTCCTGCACCTCACGAAGAATAAATACAGCTATCAATATGGAATAAACATCTTTGCTTGTACTAGTCAGAACAAATACAATGTGGACATACAGCTATGGTCTGAAGTAAAGCATATCTAAAGCCTTCACAGTGACAGTTGCAGCCACCCCACCAGGCTCCAACAGGCACTACACAGTCACACAGGCTGCAAGAACAGTGTCAGCAAGGAAAGGGATGGTCATGTAATCCATGTGCCTGTGGTGAAGCTTCCCAGGGCAAGAACGTGTAAGGAGGATGCAGTGGCGCAGAGGGGAGAGGCCCAGGGGTTTGCAGTTGATGTTCGGGTTCTCCCACAGGTGCTGTCATGGGGCAGCCAGTGGTGCTCCTGGTAGTGGTAATCAGGATACTCTCATTCCCAACAGTGAGAAACCTTCTGCTCAAGTTCAACAAGTAAAATGGGGGATGCGAGTGCTAACAGCAGCATTCAGCTACCTCTGACAAAGCGAGAAGGGGAACTGTGAGTATTTCCTCTCCTGGGCAGGATCTGCTAACCGCTTTTTGGATAACAGGAGATTCATGTCTTTAATTTTCTCTTAGAAGCAGCAACACCTCACAAAGAACCCATCCAGTGAAGGAACCACAAATACACTTCTGTGGCCATCTCTCCAACTGCCCAAGCACCCACAGCATCTTCCTTCCTCCTCACCCCACAAGCCTCTGCAGAGGAAGAAGTTTTAACTAAGTGCTGCTATACCAGGGCCATGGCCCACAGCGCAACAGAAAACAAATTATACAAAACTTACATAGTTTTGCTTCTGTCATCTTTTGCATCCTCAGACTTGAACAACAATGAGCTTGTCTAACATGAAGGGGAAAGTGGAATGGCTTTGCTCTTGGACGGGTCAGAACAGACAGATACATAGATGTGCCTGTCAAATGCTGCCTGCATCTGGCTGTGAAAGGGAAGCACAAACATGCAACATAGCCGGAGAAGCATTAACCCTCGACCTCTCTGCAAACCCTGGGTGCAGTTTCCCTTTGCTAACCTGGGTGGGACCCAACACGAAGGCTCATTTGGTACCAATTTACAAAGAAGGCAAAGGCAAAATTTTGCCTTACTGCTTCCACTGAAAGCAAAATTAGTTGTACGTTGTATAGAAGTGGGTTTATTTTCTTCGTTTTAATTAAACAAATGAACCCTCCTCTGCAGACCTCAAGAACAGAAACCACTACTTCCTCAACAGCTGTATGATTGCATCTAAAAACAGCATGGGGCAAGGGTAAAGCCATACTGGGCATGACATTGGACCTCTGTGATGATCAAGCTCACAGACCACCACCAACATGGGACATAGAATTTTGAAATTTGGGGTTTCCTGCTTCACCTTTTCCACAAAACAAACAGAAAAGACGTCTGTTAATGGGAATAACTGCAATAAAAAAGTCCATTTTCACAGAATCTACCACTTTAGGAAATGAAGATTTAGAAAGCCTACCACTGACCAGTAGAAAAACCAAACCAGATGCACCAGCGCACTGATTCAGTGAACAAGAAAAACATGTTTTCCCCAGAGGAAAATCAGTGATTTCCAATGGAAATTACTAAGGAAAGACATCTGAGTTCACAGGGTCAAACAAAAAGTGCATTAACCCAAGTGGAAGGAAGGGTGTGAGAAATTTAAATTAGTTTAATATAAATCCCTTTGCCCCAGAGGGACAACAACAGAGAACTGAGACTTTCTGGGCATATCTCTATGTCTGATTCTGGCTCAGAAGCACACTTTGAAGCAGGTGTCCTGACAATGTCTGCTCACGACACAGAATACTCTGCACCATGGACTAGCCTTGGAGCATGAAGGCTTCTCCTTGGACAGCCGGAAGCAAGGTGACACATCGCTGGAGCACAGCACCGTGCACAGTGAACAGGAGCACCATCCTCAAACTACTGCTGGGTGTCCAGCCCACAGGTCCAGGATAGAGCTGGTCCACATCTCCAAAGTGTCGACATCAGGTCATCAGTACCAAGCTCCTGGCTCTACCAATTTGCTCCTGATGGGTCATGCTGCTTGTTGACACAGACACTGCCCTTCTATACAAAGAAAGTCTAAAACTCTTGCAAATGTTTAAATAATTTATGGAGCCAGTGTTTGTCATTTAGCTTTGTTTCAGCACGTGGGATGTTTAGACAGCTTGTGCAAAACAAGAAACAGTGCAGCCCAGTGCGACTGTCACTCCACAGCATGGCACAGACACATCATGTGAGGAGCGGGCCAAGCCTCTGACATGTCTTTTTATTCCAATTTTGCTCTTGCCCTGACCTTGTGGAAACAACAGCTTGAAGAGCAATCAGAGAACTACAGTCACATTGCTTTAGAAAAGTACCTCAGTTTTCTGCTTCTTATGGCCCACACATAACCCCCCACAGGGTGAGATGCGAAGGACTGGTAGCGCTGAGGCCTCCAAAGTCACATTTCCAGCTTTATAGAGAACATTCGTGTTCATCTCTACTAGTGTGTCAGCACAATGCAAGCTCTCTGACCCGCTGATTAAATCAGAGGTGTGCTGTTGACTTCAGTAAGAGCAGAACCACAATTATAGTGTGCAACAATGCCACCTGCTCCTCAAAAAAAATGCCTGGGAGGGCAAATGTACAAACAGGAGCAGGTCTGGACAGTGTGGCAAGCGACTGGTGAAAACCCACAGAGAAACAAGCACATGCTGTCTTTTCAGAGTGAGATTTTCAAAGGAGCTCAGAGAGTTCCCCAAATTCATGGTTCAGAGGCTCCTGCAAAAATCACAGCTTGAACTGCTCAACTGCTCTGCTTTCCTTAGCTGGAATAACACAAGACAGACATCTAATTCAGAACAAACGCTGGAGAAGTGAAGACAAGTCTTTATTACCATAACTCCACATCTTGGTAAAGTGGGTGTGAGGGTCAAGAGCCTCTCAAAAGCTGCATTTCTTCTAACATTTGTAAATCACACACACACACAAAGCCCCATCCAAGACCATGTTGAAATATTCCTGGGGATCATACAAAACACAGAACTCACCAACTGCAAGACAACTGACAGTTACAAGAAAGACTGTGCCACCCTCAACTGCTGATACCGCACTTGTTTATCCTATAAGATATCTGAGATATGCAATTGCTCAACAGGTCGAAAATACTACCTCTGCACCTAAAATAGAAAAGACAGGCCTAATCCTATTCTCATTTATACTTGAGCAACCCTGCAATTAAATCAGAGTCAGTTCATTTTCAGATGCCTCGACCTTTGCAAACACACTGTGGTTCATGAGGGCTTTTTCACTCCAGCCTCCTATCTTCTACCCCATCCTCCCCAAGGGAGTGAACCCCAGTTAAAACCCACACAAAACAGTTCACGGGCTTGGGGCTTAGCTCTTAAGGGATATGGAAGAGTCATGGCATTTTGCACAGCACTGAGCACAGCAGCAATACCACACCATAAAAAAATCCTTGCTCCTGCTGCAAGGCTACATCCTTCCAGGAGAAGGAAGCACACAAGCTCACAATGCAAGAAAATACACATTTCCATTCACATCAACCATAAAACCTTCACACAGAGCATGAGGACAGCAAAAGAAAATACCACCCTGAAAGTATCTAATTAAGGGGGCTGGCAAATTCATACCATTTGCACTTTTTGCTTTTAAAGGCATTTGCTCAAACCCTGCTCCCTGTTACACCCTAGCACTGTCTTTGACTTGAATAGCCTTACATCAATAAGGAAGCTAATGAACAAACAAGAAACCAATATTTATAATAATCCCTTTAAGACAAACAAAAGCAAAAAAAACTGGACAATGAAGTCTGTTCCTTAAAACAAATGTTCACAGGCACTTGCTATTGGTGAAGCTGCTCTCAAGTTCTGCAATACCTGAAGTGCCTTCTAAAATAGAGAAGCATTTTATCTTGAGGTGAGTCATGCACATGGAAAATTACGGATTTTACAAATCCATCTCAAAGGTCATGCTGGAAGCACTTGACAGTCGCATTTTCACAGATCTGTTAGGGCTGGAAGGGACCTTGAGATCATCTAGTCCAACCTGTAAATAATTCTGCCTTTTAAGCAGCCACCTCTTAACTGACACTTCTTCTGGATTAGGTTGTGCTAAAAGATGGCATTCTACCATACAGAAAACACTACCACTTAAAAATCAAACCCAGTTTTGCTTTAATTAAGAAAACAGCCTCATAAAAATAAGGAGGTTCCCAGGACACAACGGCTTGAAGACAGGAGGTTACGTGAACTCTGTTTTAGAAAACGCAATTACCACTTTGTCTTTTAAAGACCACTCTTCCAGATGGTGAGCTTCACACACCTTTTTGTATAACCGGCTGCAGCATGACCCAAGCAATTAAACCGTACTTTGCTCTGTAGTATCTCAAAGCTGGCTCTCCCCTCTTCCTATTACCTCAAAAACACCTCTGTATTTTACGATCTAAAACCATACCATCCACGTCAGTGCACTTGGAGAACTACAAACCTGGCCTGAAACTACCAAGCCTGCTCAACCCTGCTCCTGTCCCAGGTAGCAAGATGGAGTCTTTAAGTAGCTCTCTATCACTTAAAGAGGACTTCACTCCCTGCTGTGCAAGTCCACCACACCTCACAGACACGTGGGTGATCCTCCTGTCACCCCACATTAGCCTGGGTGTAGCTGATTGCAAACTCAACTGAAAAAGGAGGAAATTAATCTCGGAAAATAAAACTATTGACAGTAGAGGACTTAAACAGACAAAACACAAGAAATAAAGTTGGAGAGTGGAAAAAAAAGCACAAGAAGCTTTCAAGACACATTTCAGACCATGCAGCTGACGATGTCTAGCTTCTACTTTCTGTTACATCTTTCAGACAGGCTGGGTACAGTGGGGTGGCAAGTTCAGCTTCCTCACGCATGCCAGCGTGAACAAGGAATAGGAAGCACTTCTTGAACTGTAGGTACAGACTGTATTTGTGTACACCCAAATGTATGCATGTGATCCAAGCAGGCCTGAAGGCAAAAGGCTTTATGTGGTATTTATCTCCTGGTTCCCTTTTCTCCATCCCTACATGTGCTGGGGGTACTGGATGAAACGAGATACCCCTCCAGGTGACACAATGGTCCTCCCTGAGTGCCAAAGGCATCTGAGTCCCTGGAGAGGTGAGGCTCTGTCCCCACATCCTACAGCACCATGGACCCATGCAATTAAAATTCAGCAGGTCTCCCTCAGAAGCAGGCTGGCAAAGCTGTGCTGCTTCCACCCTTCAAAGGGCACATCGCCTCGCTGGGGTTATAACCCGCTTCTCTGCTAGCAGCCGCAGTGGGGAATGGGCTGCTCCAGCGCTGTCAGTTATCTCTGTAAAAAGCAGTTACATCTGACCCTTTCACTGTGATAAAACTAAAATCCATGCCACTGTGCCAGCACGTACCCCCTTCCTGTCAGACAAGGAGACAGCTCAGCTCAGGGTCTCTCTCTTCCTCCTTTCCCCTTCTGGCATATTAACATCTGTGTGATCCAACCTTGTTGGAAGGCTGGGATCTCTCACTGCACTTCTGCCCATGGCAGACCCACCAGAAAGCATGATGCTGGGAATGCTGCAGCCTCCCATGTTTCCACAATCATTTCCCTTACTGGAAGTTGCTGACCCCACACCTGCAGTGGCTCTTTCTCCATCCTGAAATAGAAAAGGAAATGATGCCCTACAGAGAGGAGAGAGCAGAGAGTGACCCATCACCAGCATTCCCGCGCTGCAGTCTCTTGTGTCTACACAAGAAGCATGGGCGGTTACGTCCGGTATGGTCATGGGTGAGGCCACACACAGCAGACGGCACATGGATGGCTGAAAAAAACAGTTACCTGCAGGCAGGCTGCAAACCAAGTGGCTCTACTGACTTCTTGGTGCTCAAGATCCTACTCAAGGCCCAGAGAATTTGAAAAGCAAGCTGAAGAGCTTCATCCCTGTTCATTCCATGCAGCTCTGTTCCAGCTGCATGATGTGGTGCAGAATGAAGTCAGCAGAATGTCGCCTTACAGATTTTCCTGTTACACAAAATCAGGGTATTTCTTTTATCTTTGCAGGAAAATTTATGCTTTGAATGCCTTCACCCATAGACTGATGTGCCTATGTCTGATCTGATGTGACAGCATTTAGATTTTAAAACCTAATCATATTTACCTTGGTAACATGATTATATGTTGGAGCACCCAAATGCAATCCATTGTTGTCTGAAAAATACTATAAAGTTATCCAACTTCTGTTTTTTAATCCCACCAATATTAAACAGTAAAATCCGTGATATTGCAAAAAATTGCTTACTAGCATAACTTTATACATTGGCACGTGATTATACTGAGCAATCTTATACATATGCAAATGTACAGTTCAGGCTTCACTAGATCCTGGGTCAGAAAGGACATACCTTCTTTCCTCTCCCATTCAAGACAAGCAGGGAAAAACACACTTCAGTCGTGGTGAGTGAAGCTTTTTCCCCCCAAACCTCAATTTCACAAAATTGCTGGCCTGATCTATAACAACATGAAGGAAAAGACAACTGCTTGCTAAGAACATGTGTTTGTCCTTTCTATTCACAGGCTTTTTCAAAAGAAGTACTTCTCTTAGAGAGGACGGTAGACTTCACTTATCATTCAGTTCTAAATTTTCCATAATAGAAAGCCTTCCTTAGGCAAACACTGAAACATAGCTGCTAAGAGCAGTGTTGACTTTGATGTACATCATAAGAACAGAAGATACATTTAGCATTCATGACAGGAAAGCAGTTGCTACAAATATAACAGTATATTCAATATGCAGTAGCCCTTCTAAAGGAACCTCACAGTTCCTTTAAATACATACTCCTCTAAATCCGTGTATTTCAGCCTGAAAAGCAAATCCTGAGAGTCTCAGAAGTTTCCCTACTGGCACATCATGTTTTCTTCAACCACTAGTGAAGTTTTCTTCTCCAATTGATCTGCTGAGCTCTTTACCCCACCCTTACAGCAAACAAAACTTCTGTGAAGCCCTTCTTATGAAGTCAAATACCATTCCTTAAATTTCTCAGTGTGTTATTTGCAAACTGTAGGCCAGCAAAGAGATGCTCCCCATACATCAAATTATGTCCTATCCATTTCCTAGGAGTCATACTTCTTACAGCAAACTGGCAAAGGGTTTTCTAGCTGGCTTATGAAAGAGCCAGCTCTGTGTCTTGCTGCACCTGCTGTGTTGCTAAGCCTACTGTCTGGTGGCACCCCCATAGCCATCAATAGCAATTCTAGGTGTGGAAGAAAGAGTTTGTCAGAAAGGACTGATTACACCCTCCGAGGTATGAAGGAGTGGATTTTATGTATAGATTTCTGTAGACACCAGATTATCCTATCAGCAGATAGAATCTGATTTCCCATACTTATCATGGGACAAGATGGTGTCTACAGAAGTTTCAGGGTACAGAAGTCCCAACATGTAAACCCAAACTTATGCATTTTGAGGTTGAATCATGAAGATGAACCTTTATGTTCATGTAGTGGAGAACCTTCCTGAGAGACAATGAATGGATGAAATCAGGGAGGAAAAAAATAATTAAAAAAATAAATCAAGATTTGGTTCTGTTTCTCGTCTTCACCTCCTATCATATCGCTTCTCTACACAGCCTCTGGGCAGCCCACCTGCTATTTACTACTTCAAAACAAGGAAGTCACAGATTACTAGAGGACTGGGGTTCTTTGCTTTCAGAGGGCACATCTGGGAACCTCATATTTGTGTCTCAGCTGTTTTGAACTGTTCCAAGCTATGTCCTCCACCAGTAGAGTTCTCGAAGTTGTAGTAATTACAGATTAAAGCACACTTCCTATCCAAAAGCTGTCAACAAATTATGATCTGTCATTATCTTATCTATCTACCACTGAACTGGTTTTGTGATGGTTTGGAGGACTGCTGACTCACGCGGTTGCAACCGATCTTCATCATTTCAAGACGCCTGCAGCAGAAAACTGTGTAGCAGCTCCTAAGGGAAAGGGCCGGTATGGCTGCCTGCACAGAAGCTTTGGTGGCAAAGAAAAGGGTCAAAAGGAAGATCAAGTAATGGGAAAGCACATAAACAAATCCGCTGAAATGTCTCACTTTTCTGCAATCCTGAGGCATAATGAGGGTTCACAGCACAACAGCACCTGCACCGTATATCCATGGGACTTCCTAAAGCAGGGATCAACCTAGAAGGCTGTGAATTGGTGGCCAGTGAATATACCAACACAAACAAGACTTTTCACATGTTAACAGCTGAGGTTTTCTCACAGGGGTTAATAAGCATCCACTCAGGAAGTACCCTCTCACTCATCCAGCTCTAAGGTTATCTCACTGCAAAACCTGCAGTCCCCAGGCTTTGGCAGATGCAGCTCCCCATCAGCCTCTTCCCTCTGTGAAGCTATCTAATTCATTCCCCAGTACTCATGAACACTACGTTCTGTCCCAGCCCCTCTTCAGAACTGACAGCAAAGGGGTGTTTCCTTGTCTGATGAATATTACTTTTTCATCTGCCACAGATACTTGCTAAGTAGTGAATAGCCTAAAATATGCCAGAAGAAACTTTGGTGGAACTTGTTTTCAAAAGGTTTGTGTATTAACAGAACAAGGCTGATGCATCTAAGCTGTCCATCTGTCGGGGCATCTTTGTATTGCAGTGGTTTCTGAACTACTGGTCAACTTCAGCTAATACCTGGAAGATGACCACACTTCCACGAGTTTCAAAGGAAGGAACAGAGGAAGGCACAAACCTCTGCCCTGAACAAGGGAAAAGGCCAGCAGAGACCAGCGGTGATGGATGCCGGTCAGCGTGATGTGGGGCTGGCCATGCTCAGCACATGCACAGCTCAGAAAGCCCACCAGCAGTCCGTGATCACTCCTGCGCAGCTCAAAGCGACCATGAGGAACCAGCCTCTCAGAGTGATCATGCTAAAGGACATGAGTTCACTCAGTCCTCACAGGGGTCCTGGAGGAGCTCGCAAGCTGTGTGCATGGGCACCGCAAGCCCTTTTCTTGGGATGGGGGGGGGGGGGGGGAAGGAACCCTCAGGAACTGCATTAAAAACTTACACAGAGCCTGTAGCGCTTAAAACAGGCTGTGAAGGGCCTGCACCAAAAGATGAAGCAGCATGCTGGTGCAATGACTAAAACAGCCCTAGCTACCTAAATCTTAACCCTGTTGAACATCCCCTCGTCAGGGTGGCACAAAGAGCCATGTAGCCTCCTGAAGTGACAGCTGAAGTCAGTAAGCATCCCCTTCTTTAGAGGCAGAAACCATCAGTGGTATACAAGTGGTATACACACACCTATGTAAAGATTTTGTTCAGCATATGTACTTCCCATTCACTTCTCAGACCATTAAATCGCTGTTTTCATGCTATTCTTTTATGCATCATTCTGAAACTCAGGCTGCCTGAAGGGCTTTAGGTTCAGTGAATAGCAAAGCCTTCACCATACACAAAAGTTCTCATGTGCTTTCAGCAGCTCACAAGCTGGGTTTTGATCCTGGGATGACCCCACAGGGTGGACAGTGCCCCCAGTTCTTTGTTTTGCTCCTCTTTCAGGACCCTGCCTGTAAGACACTTGTTTCTGAGAGATTCTTCTTTTGTCTCAGCGTGTTTAGTTCGGAGGCATCTTCTGTGGTGGGCTGAGCCTGAACTGCATGCATGCCCAAGGCCATGGAGGATCAGGCTCTGACCTCTCAGCCTTCTACCATGAAAATAAATAGCAGGATTCAGCTTTTCTCCAACATCCTGGAGGCATTGTGAGACTGTTGCTAACTGTTCCAGCATCCCCCTTCACTGCATCTCTGCCCATCTCTGGAATTGCTCAAAAGGCCAGGTTGGACGGGGCTTTGAGCAGCCTGGTCTAGTGGAAGGTGTCCCTGCCCATGGCAGGGGACTGGAACCACATGATCTTTAAGCTCCCTTCCAATCCAAACCATTCTGTGATTCTGTGATCTCTCTACAAGGTGAATATGGAGGCCATACGCAGCTCTGCATTTTCTAATAGGCAGAAACAAATTGGATCTTCACAAGCTTTACTAATCAAAAATTAATTTTAGAGTTACTCAGGAAATGAGATTTGTCTTGTAAGTCAACACATTCTGAAGAAACATCTGTTTGGACCACGATAATTTCAATGTCATTTTGAGTGAACCTCCCCCCACCAATTACTCAGCAGATACTCCTTTCTGCTTCCTTCCCAGCACAGCTGCTTCCAGAAGGAATTCTCCTGCCCACCATCTGCCTTCAAGCCTGACACAGCGACACAGACAACTGCAACTGTGAGTGATATTTAAACTCCAAATCCAATCCCTGATTTGCTTCCTTAGGAAAAAAAGGGAAAAAACCAAAACAAACCAAAACAAACCACAACACAAAAACCATGCGCTTGTATCTAACCACCTGCCCACTGGAAAAGGCCAATGCAGAGAAGGAAAATTCATGTATGTAAACAGCAGTATTTTTCCCAAAGCAAACGATGGTAACAAGGATTCAAGGTATATACAAAAACAAGTAACTGGGACCATCACTTGATCTACAGGATCTGAAACGATTTTAAACCAGTGCTGCTGAAATCCTGTTCCAGAGAGCTCCTCACTGATCTAAGACGAAGCTATTAAAAGGAATTATAATTTGACACGAAGGGAAACCTGGCAGAACCTGGCCCGACTTTCCAGCAGCCTCATGCCCTCAGCCACCCATTCACCACAAAGCTGAAGCAAACTTCTCCTGCACTGGACAGGAACCTTTGGCATCAGCAAGCTGACTTCTGAACAAGCCTATTTTTTCCTCTTTACGTATAATTATATGCTAGCCTCCGAGCAGCTAGAAGTTCCATGTTCTTTTTTTGTATACTGTGCTTCTTGTGAATACACATAAGAGCGCAAACCCAAACCACATTAATGATAACCTTGTTAAATATAAACTAGTACGCAATTATATAAACTGCTAACACAAACAAAAAAGCCAGGAAACTCTGATTATATGCTCACAATGGTTTCTGAAAACTAAATAAAAACAACACCATAAGGCAGCCTGTCTTGCCTGATACTGTAACAGAAAACGGTTTCATGTTGTAATTAACACGTCTCAGCACAGAGGACTAGTCTATCAAATGAGGCATCAAACTCAATTTGAAGCCCACAGCAAGGAGAGGGGAAGGGTGGGAGGAGAGACAACAGGTGCACACATGAACTACAAAAACCATCTGGTTTTCCTCTCTGCTTCCCAGCATCCTCCTTCAGGTGAGATAATGCCTGCTGCTGGGCTGCTGCTGTGACTTCCACTCTACCACGCTGAGAGGGCAGGCCATGCGCTGGGCTTCTGGCTCCTTCCTCTCCATTAAGAGAGCAGCAGCAGGTCTGCTCAAACCCTCTGTTCTTGAGCTTGTGCCAGCTCTGTGCGTGCCTGTGATTTATCTTCTGTGCAGCCAACTGTGAACTCAGCAACCGGAGCCCCTACCACATCTTTTCACTGAGATGATGAGGAGCCAATGCTCCATACAACCTCTGTGGTCTGCAGCTGTCTGTTCCTGATGTTTAAAAATATATACCTTTTACAGAACAGAAACAAATCCATTGAAGGCAGGCCAAAGTTTGCTCCAGGCTGCACACGTGCAACATCACGGCAGCCAGCAAAGCTAGGGGCATAACCCAGATCTCTCCTGCACCAGCTGTAATGGAGAGGTTCACACTTGTCAGTGGAGCAATGCAAGGTCTCCACCACAGGTGAATCTAGCTCTCAAGACAAAAGAGCGTGAGAAAAACAGCATTTTCCTTACATCTTACACTGCAAGAAAATACACAGTCCAAAGGAAGGCCATTATAGGACTGGAGGAGCACCCTGACAAGGTTTCCTTGGGTGACTTCCCTTGCCATGGACTTGAGCTATCCCTCAGCCCGCTTGCACACTAGCAGCACAGCTGGACATTCACGACACTGGATTTCTAGGTTGCAAATAAGAACAGTAATTACCTTTCCCTCTAAAGCTCCAAACTGTTCTCATGTGACTAAAATCAAAAAGCACTGGTTGTGGAAGGAAGAATTCAGATAGCAAGAAACAGGGGAAAGAGAAAACCATGACAGAAAGAGGAAGGGCTGAGGGAAGTGAAGTGATACAGATGAGATCTGAGCATCCTTCCCAGGACTGAGTGCATGATCAAAGCGCGCAAGCCGGGAAAACCAAAGAGGATCTTTGGGAATCCAGAAAGGTAACATAGGAATCCTGCATCAATAACTAACTCCCTAACTGGAAGGCAAAGGAGAATCCAGTCTCTTGATCAGTAAGATAATACTGTCGAGCATATTACTTTAAGAGTAGAAAAGCAATTCCCAAATCACATCCCGTTGGGTCACTTCTCACCCTCAAGCATTGCATAGAACCATGCCACAAACTAGAACACACAAGTGCATGTGTGTCACGCTTCTGTGCTGGTGATCCACAGCACAATGAGAGAGTTGTCACTGCAGGAACTGTTTGGAGACAGGACTGGGAGAAGATGGGTGGTAACCCATCAGCAGGTGTTTTACTTGGGAAGGTGGGGCTCCCCTACAACAGCACCTGAAAAGAGGCTCGAAAAAGCCACCAGTACAACCCAGACGGAAAAGCCAGCAGTGATGGGGCACACAGCTAAGGCAACTTTCTCCTGGAATACCTCCAATTTCTCCAAGCTGGTTGGTTTTGAAAGGGACTTTTCTACAGGTGCCTATGCTCAATTACCCTTACAAACCCTTACAGTACCATGTGACTCAAAGTCCTCCTATTTGTCCAAGGGAGAAATGAGAAAGGAGCGCGGCAAATGGGGAATGTGGGAGTGGTGAGCACCCTGGGCTTGGGAAGCAGAGTCACTTCCTCCAGCTTCTACCCTGGTCGTCTCCCCCAAACCCAGCCTTTGATACCCAAGTGTGTCGTTGAAGAAGTGAAGGAAGATTTTTTTTTTATCCGAGGAGCAACTATTCCATATGCATTTGCACATTTTTACATATTTGCTACTTTGTCAGCCAAAAGTCTCTGATTTTCGAGCAGGTGATGTTATTCCTCTGGGAATTAAAAGGCAAAAGAGTAGCCGGCGGCGAGGAACATTAAGTGCTTGCAGATAAAGAGCTTATTTAGGGAGGTAGCAAGATGTTGGTTACACTATGGGCATCCACCGTAATCGGCGGACAGCGATGCAAAGGTTTCCTTCCCCTCCACGGGCTGCAGATCTGGCTGCAGCGCACTTGGCTCGGGGCTGGCTCCCTGCCTATCAGCCAGCCAGCACGGCGGGCTCAGTCCGTCACCAGCCACGAGAAAGTGGGGACAACCGCCCCGGCTGCGGGAAGGGACGTTGGCACACGCCTGCCTTGCTTGGCAGGACCGAAACTTCGAGCTACTCACACTCAGGAGAGGAGAACCACCGTGGCCGGGCGGCTCAGCCACCGCCGCGCACCGACCTGCCCTGCCCGGCCGCACACTCCCGCCGCTGCCGCTGCCCACACCCCGGGCGAGCCCGCCGCTCGCCCTTCCCGCGCATCTCCCGCGCATCACCCGCGCACCGGCCG